>SRLM01000153.1:658709-704955 GCA_015708895.1 Populus ilicifolia | reverse complement strand
TTAAAAATTTTATTTATTTTTTAAATTTTAACAAAACCATGTTCAATTTCAATTCCAAACAAGTATTAATAATCTTGTTTCATAAAATATTTTTTGTTTTAAATTATATTAATTTTTTTAAATATTAGTACATCAAAATAATATAAAATATATAAATTATTAATTTTAAATAAAAAATAAAAAATAAAATAAAGCCCACGTTATATAATGATGAAAAAAGTAAATTGAGATTTGAAAAGTGTGTTTTTACCTGATTTTGAGTTTTTAAAATAATTATAATATGTTTTGGGATTGGAAATACAATTATAAAGGTTTTTATGGTATATTTTTTAATGTTGAATTTGAGTTTTAAAATAAAAAATATCGGATCCTAATTTTTCAGGCACTGAAAGTAGTTGAAATTTATAACAGGTGATAAATTATTTGCTCAAAAGGACAATGTCGTCTGTTGCTTCTTTTTATTCTTCTAAAGACCGCCAGAAAGCTGTTAACCTTGCAGGCCTAAGCTGGCTCACCTATCCTTTAAGGTTCAAGTATTTCTTCGGAGGGACAGTTGTGATTATTTTTTATATTAAAATATAATAAAATTATATTTTTTATTTTTTAAAAATTATTTTTAAAATAAACGTATCACAACTATCTAAAATATATAAAAATTAATTTTTAAAAGAAAAAATTAAAAAATTAAAAAATATAGATATAACTATGTTTCCAAACATTCACTATTTGATTAAACAAAACAATTATGATAATATTTTGAAAATAATATGATGATCCTATATTTTTCAAATAAAATTAGAGGTTTATTTTCATGATAATGTTATTAATTATTTTATAAATAATTATATTTCTCATAAATATTGAATAAAAATATTTTTTTCTTAAATTGTGAGTCCTTTATACAACCTGCTCAGATTAATTATTTTTTTAATTTTTTGCATATATATAAATAAAAATAATTAAATCATATACATATATATACATATATACAAACATATCTTTTTTACTCGTAGCATGTTTTAACTCGTAGTATAGTTTTTCTTAATGAAATTTATCATGATTTGAAAAGCATACACATACAAACATATCTTTTTTATTCGCACTCACAGTATGGTTCTTTTCAATGAAATTTATCATAATTTGAAAAGTATGTTTTAATATATATATATGTGTGTATAAAATCCTTTTAGTGTCATATACACGATGACATCTATTTTATCATGGAAATTACTTTATTTGTTTTTGTATTATTTTTAAATTAAAATTATTTTAATTTTTTAAAATCATTTTAATATTATGATGTTAAAAATAATTTTTTAAAAATAAAAAAATATTTTAAAAAAATTCATATCTATACTCCTCGATATGATAATGTTGGTGATGAACTTTCGATGTAAACAGTTATTTGCACAGGCTACAAGTTCACATTATAAAAAAAAGAAGAAGCTAATATCAGTGTACTAAAAAGTCTCAAATCATAATCAATATAAAATCTTGGATATCTAAATTTTTTAATTTCTAGAATTTTTGTAAAAATTACTAATTACAAATAACTTATATAAAATATTTGAAAATGTGATGGTAGTTGCTATTTAAAGTATTTTTAACTTAAAAATATATAAAAAATAATATTTTTTAAAATTTATTTTTAATATCAATTTATCAAAATAATATAAAATTATTAAAAAAAATCAAATTTTAACCTCAAAAAATTGGAAGTCAATGCAAAAACGCCCATGTTTTTTTCAAGATTTTAGATGGCCACGTAACCGAACAACACGTGTGGCTCCAGTGAAAATGGTTTTAACAGTCAGAATGGAAGCAAGCAAACAGATGAATATCAAAATACCAACAGGTCAAGGACTAAAACAATAATGAAATAACGTTCACGGGAAGTGAATCAACAGCTGATGGTATCAGAGAGCTCTCGTGGGTGTACGGAATAGCCGGCTAGCAGCGGCACCATATGCTTTCTTTTTTTGTTTTCTTCTGCTCTTTTTTGTATCCTTGTCCACGTGTCTATCTGTGATGGAAGGATCATGGGAGTGATTTGGTTCAACCGTTTCTTTTTTTATTAAATTTTGATTTTTATAAATTTTAAATTAATATTTTAAACTTTTTCTGACGAGTTATGTAACAATAAATTTTGAAAAATAAAAAAATATTATCTTAATATAATTCTAAATGAAAAGGCATTTTAAAAATATAACACAATATACTAATTTGTTTGTAGCTCTTCCTCTATCACGACTCACGAGATTTCCCGCGCTACCCTTTGCTTTCTCCAACAATCATGAAAAGCACAAACCTCAGATCCCCACCGTTCCTTGTGCCCTCGAATCCTGGAAGGCCCCCCGCTCATCAAAGATGTCAGCTTTTCTTTGTGTGGGATTGCACCAAAAATGCATTTTCAATGGGCCTGGCTAGTCCAGCTTACAGGCAGTCCACGCAAAGATTGGCCTTGGACTTACTTGTTTAATATACTTTCTTGTCGATAAACTTAGGAAGAATAAAAGAGATTTAAAACCAATTGTTGTCGAATGATGTGTCTGTAACTTGCATCCAAGACAAGTTTAAGACCTGAAATCATAGTTTTTGCAAAAGTGACTTCACATGAAGTGTATTTCTACTATAGTTTATTGCTGGGACCTTTAGATTTAAAAAGAATTTATAGAAAATTGAGTCGTTATTTAGTTTAAAAAACTGAGAATTCTAAACTATACATTAATTCCAAAGATCTAAATAAAAAGTTGATTACGGTGAAGGAAAAATAGAAATCACGTTTACTATATTCTTTATAAGAAAATATTATCTTCGTTATTTATTATATATATATATATCATTAATTGTTTATTTATTTTCTAGATTTATTCATAAGTTATTTAATTAGTAGATGTTTATTAAGTTAGCATCATACCCTAAATTAGAAGTTTTATAACTCGACAATTTCTTTCTTTCTTTTTATTTGTTTTCAGTAAATTAAAAGCAATGCCAGGCCTTTGTTGAATCTTGTTAATCCAATCATTAAAATTTAAATTTAAACTAAGCATATCGTTAACTTGATGAAAACTCTTCAACATATTTTTAAACACTCTTTAAAGTTAAAAACATCATGCTAGATCTACACCAGTTTCTAAAAACTAATAGAAACCTGTAATATATATATATATATATATATATCTCCTTCATGGGTAAAGAAAGATTTGCAATAGCCATTCTAAGTTCAATATCACAGAAAAACTTGTAAGAGTCACCTTATAGACTTTATTAAAAGAAGATTTACAAGTGCCCTTTTCGACTTTACAGACTCAATATTGCAAAAAAAGTTTATTTTGGTAGAGATTGTTACATGTCTGGGAAATGAAAGAAAGAGAAGGAAACTTGATTAATGGGGTTTCCGAGTTGTCATTCTGCCCTCATGGAAGCGTCCATCGTTGCCCAATAATATACATTTGATCGTAATTTGAGCTGCATCTGGACTCTACATGTCATATTTTATACGACACATATTCGACTTCATGCAGCCTCGATCAAGAGCTTTTTATGTTTTGTTACCAAACATGAGAATTGATTTTTTTGACTGGAAAGCTGCACCAGACTGTTCTGCCAATAGAAGTAACATGGCAGACAAGTAATGCTTTGCTTTGAAAGATTGCTTCTTTTTGTGCTGGTAATATATGCAAATAGATCCGAGTCTTCCCTTTTCTAAATTTGGTTCTTTGGTGATAGCATTATTATGGATTTGTGCTTTGAGTTTTCTGTTTTTGATTGTACTGACAGTGAGACAGCTAATGTCTTGCGTGTTTCATTTTTTGCTTTCTGTTCTGTATCCTTTCCTGATGGAAGGGAAGGTTTTGATGTTCGTTGTAGGTTTCTGAATCAAATTGGTGCTTTCTTTGACCTATAATCTATATATTTTTTAGTGGGTGATAGTGATAGTGATTTTATTATGATTATTATTTTTTTAAGTGGGGATGTTTTGGTTAGCTTATGCATACCTCAGCTGATTTCTTAAAATTTTAAAATTAACAACACGTAATTCTTCAACAACTCTAAAATTTATAATATTCAAGTCATCTTCAAAAAACAAACTCAGCATCTAAATAATTAAATTACACCTTTCAATTCAAGATTTTATTATTGATTTTATTAAGAATGCATGTAATGGATATACTAACCTGCTCGATCATAGATGGTTTGCATGGATCAACTTTGTTCGCAGTGAAGAACCAGTTCACTTTGATTTTTTTTTTTTTAAGAAAACCATGATCATGATTTGGTTCATTTGCTGTTCTAGCTTGAGCTTTGTTTTCGCATTTTGGTTTAGTTGTTAGTTCAATCTACTTGTGAAGAAGATTTCCAGCCAATGAAAGTGACAATTTTTTATTTTTATTCGTATGATTTCTTAGCCAAGATGCTTTAAAGATGCGAGTCTTTCTTTATTTCGCATTTGTCAGTTCTATCTGGGATCAGACATGGGTCATGTCTACCGTGTTTATTGTGGTAGAGATTTAATTTTTACCTGCCTGGCAAATTGAAGAGAGGGGAGGAAATTTGATTGACGTGGTTCCGCTTGCCTTGTTACCCTCTTGCCCAATGACATGCATTTGATTGTTATTTTATGTTGCCTATTTTTTATGTCATCCTTTTATGATACAGAACACTAATAATTTGTATTATATTTGTTGCACGTTCGCGGTTCAACGAATATCTATAATTTTTTTTTAGTATTACTTTTAATATTTTTTATTTAAGATAAATAGTATTAGTTATTTATTTTATATAAATTAAGATATTATTTTATTTTCTAATCATTGTCTAAAGTTTTAAAAAAATCCTTCTCAATAAGAAAATTTTTATTTTATCAGATTAAAATCTAACCATTTCAAAGTTAAAACATAAAAATAAAATAAAATGTCTTTATTTAATATCGAAAACATATTTTATTTATAAGTTTATAGTCTTATATGTTAAAAAAACAAAATAGATTTTTGATGTTTTTTGAAATATAGCCAAGTTTTCATGCCTTTAATAAACTAGTTATTAAATCTAATATACATGCAAAATAAAAAAATTATTTTTATGATATTTTAGTATGTTATATTATGAAAATATAATTTATTTTTGAGAAACTTGGCTATATAAAAGTTAAAATTAAAATTTTATTTTTGAAAGAAAGATTTTTATGAAAGGAAATATATTTATTTAATACTAAAAAACAACTCGATTGTAAATTATAATTTTACATGTGAAATTAAGAGGGGCAACAAAGCGGGGAATTCAAAATTAATTGTAAAAATACTAATTCAAAAATTATTATAAAAATTCATTAAAATTAGACGATGGTCATGTTTGACAAAACACAAATAAAATATTTTAATCAGGACTTTTTAATCATGATATCAACTTGAAACAAGTTATCGTTCCCAACTCAATACCAAGCACAACAAAACATTCCCAAGAATCTTTTTAATTTATGAGATTTGTTAAAATTTCATGCTAATTCAAATAAATCAATATAAACCCAAATACCATTCATGCATCAAGATTTAATGTTCAATTATCAATTACAATCTTGAAAATAAACTCACAATCTACCACAAAATCATCAAATAATCTCAAATCAGAAACACATATCAATCCCAATGAACCATGTCCAACATATCTAAAAAAATATAAACACAACAATAAATAATTTGTTCTAAATTTCACAATTTTAACAATAAATGATGCATATACATTAAAAAAATATATTTTTTGGATTTTTTAATTGTTTTTGAGCTTTTTTTAAAAACCATAAAAAAATATGATAAAAAATCATGCTATGACAATATTCATCAATAAACATGTCCACATGAATAATTGGAAGTAGAAATATCTAGTTGTCTGATTTTAGGTCGATATTTTTTAGACAAAGTAAAATGGAAAGACAAAAGTTTGGCAGTGAGAATAGCTCAAAATATTGACCGAAGAGCAATATTAATGCAAGGCTTTGTGAATAGAGATGCGCCAGCTAAAACAACTCCCATTCTGAAGGCAACATTTTACAGCAAGTCACGTTAACACTTTGGACAAAAGGAGAAACATCAAAGAATTTCATCATCTAGCGTTCAGGATAATTTTCTTGATTATGATCATTATTTGTCACTCATAAAATAAAAAATATCAAAGAATTTCATCAGTGTTCATGATATTTTTTTTAATTATGATCATTATTATTAAAATCATGAATTGACTCGTAAAATCATATAATTTTACAAGTCAACATGTATATAGTACGTAAAATCAGGTTAAAAACTCAAAAACTAACAACTCGATTAACTCAAATCGAGTTTACGAGTTTGACAAAAGTTGTAAAATTTATTAACTCTCCCTCCTGAGTCCTTAGTCCAAGGTTGATAGTCCCCACTTCCTAGTTGCTTTCCCTTTTACCCAAATCTCACATTCTCAACTCTATCAGGCTAATACAAGTAGCACAACAACTTCCACTCTTTCTCTCTCAAAACACTCATAAGGTAAGGTTTAATAAGTGTGGCCAAATCTCTAGAAAAAAAAGATGGATTGACAAATTAGATGACATACATACAAATTCAAAAGAAAGGATCAATGATTATAGCAAGGAAAGACTTGAAGATGAATTATAGGTTGAGGATATTAAGAGAAGTTGAAAGAAAAACAAGCTTGATATGATGAACATCATTAAAAAATAGAGAATAACAATAGAATAGTTAGGTGTCTTCTAATCTGCTCTGATTTTCTGACCCTTATTTTTTCTCTATTTTGTCTCCACTTTTATGCTACCTCCTCTCTTCTTTTTTGTGTCTTGTAGATTCTTTCTTTATCTCACATTATCCTCGCTGATCCCCTATTTTTTTTTATATTCTGGTCTTTACCCCCTAATAGAATGAAGAAAGTTTCCTTCTTTGTTTTGTATTCCTTCCTATTTGGATATTGTGAGCAAGATTTGAGATAGAAAATGTGCGAATTCAAAAATTTCTATTTCTAGAAAATTATAGAAAATCGAATCTTCATTCTACCGATGCTAATCTTGTTTTTTGGACATCTGAGACTTGAGATATAGGCCATAACCAAAGACAGCATTTGGAATGCAGGAATTTCGAGTTTCATTCAATCCTTGTTTTTTGACTTGCTCTTTGGGTTTCAAAACAGCAAAATTGAGTTCTATGCCTTTCATAATGATTTTTGGGCCTTGCTCCTATATTTTTGTTTGATGGTTTTCGTTACTTTTTTTTATTTTCATCGATGCATATATAAAATATATATGATATTATCCACTTGTTACAATATCCAATGTGTTTTTTATATTCCAATGTTTTTAAGTGCTTGTTAAGTGTCATTTTTCTCATAAATCTGTCCAAACTGATTGGGGAGGTGAATCTCATATGTTAAAAAATTTCTTTCAAACTATTGGTATTCATCATCGGTTAATCTGTCCTTATACGCATGAGCAAAATGGTAGTGTTGAATGTTACCACCGTCATATTGTCAAAATTGGTCTTACACTTTTAGGCCAATGTAGTGTTCCATTATGATTTTAGAATTATACATTTGAATCTTTTGTATATCTCATTAATCGCATGGTTACTCTCATCCTCTAAAATCAATCTCCCTTTGAATGTCTGTTTAATTGTACTTCTAATTATGATTTTCTACGTAGTTTTAAGTGTCTTTATTTTCCATTTCTACGTCTTTATCACGCCTATAAGTTGGAGTTTTGTTCATCTACTTATGTGTTCTTAGGTTATAGTTCTTTGTATTGTGGTTATCGTTGTCTTAATTTCACCTCTCAACATATATATGTCTCCTGTCATGCTTGTTTTATGAAAATGTGTTTTCTTTTGCACATTTTAAACAACTAGCACAAACCCTAGCCACTCCCTCATAGCCCACTCATTTGCCTACCTTGATCACCTTCTACATTTTTTTCCTAGGTAACTTGTCAAACGCCTCACCTAATTTCTCTGCCATACCTCCAACTCCACCCAAACAACCCCATTGTTCCCTACCTTTGTCTTCCACTATACCATCACCATGTAGCCCTGCCCCTATATCACCATTTGCATGTATCTCTAATGATCATTATGCAAGAACAAGTTCACCTCCTTCAAGGTTATATATTTCTAGGTCTGTCATTATAGCCACCTCTGATTCTACCACCAGTTTTCTGCATTTGTTGTTGTCAACTTTAACCCTTCCACTGATTCTCTTGTAGGTCTGTAATTTTTTATTGATCTCTTATCTTATCCTTTTTAGCAACTCCCCAATTAAAATCCTTCTGCCCTCGTTCTGGTGCTTGTAAGCATCCGATGGTTTTTCATCTTTCGTTATCAAAGATTGCTTTTCTTATAACGTCTGCAACAACCTTTGTTGCACCCAACAATCTGGTAATGCCTTTTTCTGTTTGTGATCCTTTTAAATTCTTTAATGCTGATAGGTATAAGGCATGACATGGTGCTATGTGTGATGAAATTTAGGCTTTACACTCTAATAACTCCTAGTTCTTGGTTTTTTTTTTTATCATTTAATGAATGTTATTGATTGTCGGTGGGTATACAAGATAAAACACTATGTGGATGACAATGTTGAGCAGTATAAAACATATTTGATGGCTAGAGACTTTACTTAATAGGAAGGAATTGATTATTTTAAAACTTTCAGTTCAATTGTTAAGCATGCACTAGTCAGATTAATGTTCTCTATTGTGGTTTCGTGTAATTGGAAGATTCATTAACTTGATATTCATAATAGCTTTCTCAATGGTGTTCTTGCTGAAGATGTCTATATGAGACAACCTCGAGGTTTTGTTGACTCTGCTCTTCATGTGTGCTGGTTGCATAAATCTTTATATGGTTTAAAACAAGTTCCACAAGTATGGTGCACTCGTTTGATTGATTTTCTGCTTTCTATTGGCTTTCATGCTTCCAAGGTTGACACCTCCTTATTTATCTAGTCTATTGGTGTTGATATCTTCTATCTTTTGGTCTATGTTGATGGCATTCTGCTTATGGGTAACAACTCTACTATATTTTATCGCCTAATACAGTTATTGAGTTCAAAGTTCAAGCTTCATCACTTAGGTGCCATTCACTATTTTTTAGGTATTGAGGTTCAATCCACTGCTATGGGTCTGATGTTACGCCAACATAAGTATATTCTGAACATTCTTACTTGAGTGGGTATGACCTATTGTAAACCAGTTGATACTCCTATCTTTATTTCTAAAGTCACCATACTACTAGATCCCTTATTTTCTGATCCTATATGGTTTTGTTAAATTATAGGTGCTTTTTAATATCTTACATTTACGAGACTAGATATCTACTTTACTGTTAAAATAGTCTGTTACTTTATGTATGCTCCCATAAATTCTCATTGGGGGTTTCATTAATGCCTTCTGCATTATCTATAAGGTATGACCACCTATGGCTTACATATCACTTGCAATTCCTTTTTTGCTCACCATGGCTTTACAAATATGGATTGGGCAAGTAGTACTAATGATCACAAGTTTACGGGTGGTTATCTTGTCTTCTTTGGTTAGAATTTGATTTCATAGAAATCTAGTAAGCAACACAAAGTTACTTGCTTCTCCACCGGGGCTAAGTATAAAGCCTTAGCTGATGGCACTACCAAGGTTATCTAGCTTTAATATCTATTAAGAAATTTGCAGATTTTTTATACCTCTGCTCCTACTATTTGGTGTGATAATCTAAGCGCTACCTACTTATATACAAATCTTATCTTCCATGCTCACACTAAATATGTTGAGGTTGACTATCATTTTTTATGAGACAGGGTTGCGAAGAAAGAGATTCAAATTTGTTTTATCCTCTCTCACGATCAATTTGTAGATGTTTTTACCAAGCTACTCCATACTACTTCATTTATTGCTTTTTGGTTCAAGCTTTAGATTGATCTTCCACTCTTAGCTTGAAGGGCATATTAATGTATCTATCTAGAAAATAGTGTAGGCATACTATATAGAAAAATATTGTAGTTGTTGTTATCCATTTTTGGGTTCCCATAAAAAAATAAAAAAATACAAAAAAATATATCAAAATAATATTTGAAAGAAATCCAAAAAATAATAAGAGTGAGAAAAGGATGTTAGAATGCTGAAAAAAGATCAAAAATTGATTGAGGAGGTTCAAAAGTACAAAATGTTGAAATTTGACAATATATTGTTGACTGATGAAAGCCTTATTGACCAAAAAAATTTAATTTTTTAAAAATATATTCAAAATTAGATATTTATAGACTCAATTAAATTTTATCTAAGGTTTAATTGAATTTATGGAGGGTTGGATTGTAAAAAAAAATTGATCTTAAAGTTTCTTTAGGTTTTTATTGGAAGAAATTAAAGTTTTGGGGTCGAATTATAATTTTAAAGAGTTGATTTGGTCAAATTAGGGGTGTAATTGCATAATTATTAAAATTTGATGGAAAATTAAGGACTTAATTGAAACAATCTAAAACCAAGGATCAAACCAGAAAAGGTGCTAAAATCAAGGGGTCTAATTATAATTTTTTTCAGGAGGCTTGATTATAAAATTATAAAAATATCCATGGACCAAATCAAAAATATCCATTTGAAATTTTAAAAAGGTGCTGAAACTATTCATTGCCTTCTTCTTTGGCAATGAAGACAGGGGAAGATAAGGGAGCTGCAAGGGGAGATATGTCTCGCGTTAATATTCCTCATTACTATGATGCACATTAATTGTTACCATGTTCTTGTCATAACACATGCATTCTCTAGCTATAATAGCCAAAAGAAGGACCGAACAAGGAGGAGGAAGAAAATAGAGGGGGGGATCTTTTGAAAAAAATGAAAAAAACAGAGAGATGAGGAGAGAAAATTATAGAGGAAGAAGGACAAAAAAAGAAGCTGACATTGTTCTTCCTCTCCATTACTGTCATAACGTCGTTACCGAGAAGACTATCAAAAAAAGACTTAGCAAACAAAAAGAATAAGAAGGGAACATCGATCAACAAAAAAAAGGAGGCTCACGCCTCTATACAGAAAGGAGAAGACCCACTGTCGCCCCCATAACAACTACATAGTCTCCATCGTTTAACAACCTTTATTGCACCGTCTAAAAGCCACTAGTAGCTCCACCCCCACCAGAGACCAAAAGGAGAAGAACCAAATAGAAGCAGATAATGAAGGAAAATAATAGAGGCTGGTGCCTCTACGTGGGGAAGAAGAATAAAAACCACCGACATAACCACCATGAACCATCGTCGGCTTCCTCTTCACCGTCACCAGTATCATTATGAGCGTTAATAGGTCAGCCTTCCTCTCTTCCCCCTTCTCTTTCTTTTTTTTCTTCATTGCACCGTCTCCACTGTTCACTGGGTTGGACAGGTCGACCTAAACCAAAATAAGTGAGCCAGGTTTGGCACATAAAAAAATTAATTTTTTTTTAAAAGTTTGTGATTTTTTCATGTATTTTTCTACTAAATTTCTATTAATATGAGTTTGTATTTTTATACCATAAAAATATAAATTTGGTATTAAAATACTTGGTTTTCATTAAAAAACAAAAAAATATTTTTGTTTCATGCATACGACTAAGTCTCTTAAAGAAAAAATCATATCATATTTTCATACATCAAAAATTAAAAAAAAATATTTTAGTATGCATTTTGACTTTAATAACCAATTTATTAAAGTCATGAGAACTTGAATAATATTTTAAAAAATCGAAAAGAATATTTTGTGTTGTTTTAGTATCAAGAATTACGAATTTATATGTAAAATGTATTCCCGATATTAAAAAGGTGGTTCTTTTGTTGATGTTAAAATGACTAAATTTTACCCGATAAGATAAGAATACCATTATCGAAAAGGACTTTTTTTAAACCGTAGACAGACCAACATGTAAAAATACAATGAAGCTTTAGCATATACCAGATAATAAAATAATATAGCTTATCTTAGATAGGACGTAGTTGGGGTGTTAATACCTTCTCTTTATGCAATAAGTCCCAATACCTAATTTCTGAGATCATTTAGGGTTTCTAGTAACCAAAATATTAGGTGACGATTTTTATTTTATTTTTCAACTGAAAAAGATAAGAATTTTTTATTTCTCTATATTTGTCAGAAAATAAAATAAAATATAAGGGTAAATGTTTTCACCATGATGTTATACACGTGTGATGATATATATATATATATATGTATATATATAAAGTTGGCTAACTAATGAATGAAGCCTCCAAATTATTCTCGAATGTTATCAAGTTGAAACAATTAAAGAGATACTAATGCATGGATAACGAGGTAAGCTCACAGTAGCAAGGGCAGCAACCATGCATTTGTATTTATGTACTTAAAGTTGTGTGAAATAATAATAGTGTAATGCACTACACACAAAAACAACACTATAAAAAATATATACATATACAAGGTAATTTCCATAGAACATATGCTTTGTAAATACTTTTTTAATAATAAAGTAAAATTTGATTGACAAGGCAAACATAAATCTTTAATTGACCATTTATTTTTCCAATAAAAGTTATGTCATTTTTTTTTAAGTTTAGGTTTTAGACAAACTAGCTAAATCTTTTTTTGTTATGAATTAATTAATGTCGAAAATGGCATAAAAAATAACAGCAGAAACCATTTAAGATGATGGCTTATGCTGGAAAAGGCAGCCGTCTAGAATTACTGGCATGCGACTAGCCCATCATAAACTAAGTTATCTTCGATGCCATTGTACTTGGACTCTGGCTAAATTCCGCAGATTTCAAGCGCTTGCTGAATGCTGGAAAAACACCTCGAAAAGGTGTCAAGAATCACACCAAATATTCATGTAGAATATTAATAGAAGGAGAAATTCAAGGGAGACAAACAAGAGCATCAATTATTACATGGTTCGACCAAGTTGCCTTCTTCACGGACAAAGATGGACAAGATTTATTAATTATACTTGATCATGTCGACAATGACTTGAACAAGGCTAACACAAAGAGCTTAATTTTCTCTCCAGATTTTCACTAATGTTTATGGTGGCCACTTCCTACAAAAGAATTCATCTCATTCTACTTATACCATAGATAACTTAACCAAATAATGAAGGGTTTTTCAATCCTAGCCATTTCTATTGTCAGGTAATCACTAAAAGAGAGCTGTTAAGGTATGATTAGATATACCAAAAGAACTATACAATAAGATATGTCACAACACTAAAGTTGAAGAATAAATAAGTTCATTTTGCTGTCTCCAAGGTCTCGGTCCAAAAATATTCTTCAACCAGTTGGTGGCATATACAGTGTCGCACGTGGTGCAGCATCGCGGTTACATATACTTAAGGGTAGATGATTCGCGGCGACACCGCACACGTGCGACATACACAACCAGATTTGAAGATCCACTCTACTTCCCTTGCAGAAGGGGAGATAGCAGTAAGCTCCATGGCTTTCTGGATTATCATTACCTTCATTTCATTTGATTCTTTTACTTCTGTTGCTAAAGAGAAAGGGCCGATAATTGCTGCTTCAAGATTTCTCAAAACTCGATCCATCAATCTTCCATTTGAAGAAACCTAAAGCTGGCAGTACCCAGGTTTATTCCAGCCGAGTTTTGATTGAGTTTGTCCACAGCTTAATTTCTGCACAGTCACGCAGTATAAACAAAATGATGACCCACAAATTTGGCCTAGTTTGACTCTCTTATGAAAAATTAACAAGAAGATGTCCTCTCAGATCGGCAGCGCATCATTGAACACCAGTTCGTTAATTTCTTGTCTTCCACGCTGATGATCGAGAATTAAGGCGGTTAACGCGGCAAACAATTTTGTTCAGAAACCATCGAGAATTAAGGAAAAGAACAAAGTTGGGCAAGGTTATCGTTTTGTTGTCTTAGAAGATCTAAAGGAAAATATGAATAAGGATCAGAAAGAATCCCTTGTTTAGTAACTAGAAACTAATGCAAGAGTAGAAGCGATACAGTAAGGAATCTAACCAATCCATTACATCTTCTAACTACTAGGAGCCAAACGAGCAACTTTATTATTAAAACAATCTTTGTATAATATATACTCTGAGACCGTATATAATGAAAGTTGCAGCATAAAATGCATAACCAATGATGCCTCCACAAGACGAGTTCTCTAAAAGAAATGCTTCAAAACATGTATATCCAGAGATGATAAAGTTCAAGCGGCTAGGTATATGTAGGACGCCATATAGAATAAGTATATCAATGGTGTGATGCGAAATCAAGAGATCTAGTTTCCTGCTCCAGGACTGGGGACGGACTGCAAAATTCGATCGATTTTGGAAAGTTGGGACGTGATGAACCTTTTACCGATGACTATTGACTGCGCATCACGAACAGGGGAAAAAGATGGTGTAAACTGGTCTTCCAAAGTAGGATTTTCTTTCTTCTCTAGGCTCAGTAACTTTCTGGCTTCAAAAGACGGTACATGACAGATCAAAATGAGTATGAAGATGAATGCCATTATGCTTAGACGAGCCATTATGAAAAACTTCCTACACAAAGAATTAAATCTGGGTTATATATGTAGCAGAGGAGATATGTGACACATGTTGGATGGTAGCTATTTATAAGCATGTGTATAAGGTGAGAGAGGCGAAGGATTCAAGCTATCAGTGGCAAAGTCAATAACTGTGGAGTTGACAAAAGAATATCTTCAGTTCGTTGATTTCGCTACACGAAATTTGCAGGCCTGTCCAAAAAATGCCTCGTGGAATTGAGTTAATTTGGAACATTTGAAGAACGTTGCCGGCCTTCCATGATTTCTTGGTAATTTGTTCTGCCGACCAGTACTCCTGTAAGAGTCCTGATTGCTGGGGGTCCAAGAATCTTACTCATGACCGTCTCGCTTTTATTTCTCCATTCTACTCATTAATTTACTCCTTGTGACCAAATCACGTAGATGGATCATAATTTCTATCTTGATTAATTTATTTTGATTGACTTTTAAAGAATCTCAACTTAGAAGTTTTTAAATTGTTAAGTGAGTTTTTAAGAATTGTTTTATGTTCATTATGAGACTGAATTATCTCAAGATGATTATTATCTAAATAATAATTTTTCACAATTTTTAAAGAAAAATACTATCTTCTACTGGAATCTCAATGCACTGTAGTTTTCGTAGATCGGAGGAACATCATTAAAATTAAATTGAAATGGGAGAGAATGGAATAAAAAATAATGCCTCTAGAAGTTCTTTGATGTCACTTACTACATATGAAATATAATAATCTCAATTTAAAAGATTCCAACCATCCTTTTGGAATGAGGTGCATGTGGTCAAATGAATTCCTTTTGAAATAAAAAACAAGAACGATCGCGTGTGTCTAAAGAGATTGTTCATATTATCATGGGATTAGCTTAGAATCTTAGACGCGATATTAGAAAGTGGATAAAAAAGAATTAGATAGAAAAATAGAGTCAACAAAAATTAAAATAATTAAAATATGCTTCAGAGATAAAATCAGTTTAGATAAAAGGTTCTTAATTCACTTGCGCGGGGGAACTACGTTTACAGATTAAAAGTAGTATATATACGCATGAATGTAATTAACATATGGTTTTAGGGAAGATGTCTAGCTCTTTTGTGAATATTCTTAGCTCTAAGAATATAGTTATGATAAATAGAAGTTTTTAATAAATTTATTGCATCTATTCTCGAAAATAAAAATTAATATTTATATATCAAATAATTCAGGTTTTTTTTCCTAGACTTTTTTTCCTTTTTTTTTCTATCCTTCATGTACTTTTTTTTTATTTGCCTATGCTCAGTTTTCATCTTGTTTATATATGTGTGTATTTTCTTGATTAAAAATAATGAATTATTACTAAAATTAACTAGATATTTTAGAATTTTATTTTTGATGTTGTTTGTGAGAATCTAAATAAAAAAACCCATTAATTTATTCCTGAAACTTCTTTTTGATTCTAAGCCATTTCAGCATCAACAAAGACATACCTGAGCTAGAACGAAATAAAACATTTATTCATTACCATAGATATTTATATTTAATTAGAGCTTTAACACTCACCAATAATTTCTATCTTTGTGTGCCATGTTTGGATTGTAACCTTGTTCACCCTTTCTACCAAAAATCATTTGTTGTAGAGTTGATTGGTATTTAGCAAAAATTGGCCGTTGTATGGTGTTGTTAGGCTTGATATGCTACAATATTAGGTTGAGTTTTCTCTAACATTGATTGTGTGTACAGTTAATCTTTAACACCATGTATTATCAATATGAGAGGCGCTTGTCACTATTGATTATGGACCAAACAATTGGTCTTTTCTATCTCTAAAACCTATTATCTTGGTTTGGTATATGGTCTCATGTCATCCTTATATATGTTTTTAGAGATCACATTCTTTTGAACAAGGTCTTAGTTGGTTGACCTTGTCATTGTTTTTTTTTCCAAGGCTTAAAAGATATTAGTTATCGAAGAGTATCACGATAATTCTTTTTTATTTATAAGTGTTAATTTTGATTTGATGTAAGTTTTTTTTATAAAAAATTCAGCAGGGTTTTCTCTATAACAAGACCATATTAATTATCAATATCTTCATTCCTAACATAATTTATATCATAATTAATTGTCCAATCATCTTAAACCTCTTTTCCAATTAATATATTACAAAAATAATAGACATGTGTTATTTGATAATAAGGATGCAATCAATAAAAACAAAATACATAAATAATACTAAGGTTTACATAACTTGCAAAATTAATTGATTTTAAGAAAAACAATAAAAAAACATAGATTATAAATATAACAATCCCACTAATTTATTCAAGACAATTTCTTAGTTAAATATAAAAATTTAGAGTAAATTCTACTCTTGTTTTTTTTTTTGTCATTCTAACATTTCTAATCCCATGAGCAACCAAGATAAAATGAAAATATTTAATGTAGCACAAAGGTATTTTTAAGTATGACATTCATATTAATTACATATAACAATTTTGTTCTATAAATGTAAAGGTTAATTCAACCTCTTTTACATCATTTATAAATCTTAAAATACATGTTGATCAATTTAAATACATAAAAAGTGTCATATATTAAAGTATGATATATTCTACTGCTGCAAGGGTCTTGAAAATAAAATCAATATTTTATCAACATAATTATCAATAAATACAATGTATCATTTCACTACACTCATATAAAAATATTTCTTGTATATACTTTATTATGAATCATGAATATCTTACACCTTTATATTCATCCAATTAATTTCAATCTTAGTTGTTTTAGAGGGGTATTACTCTCTCATTATAGATAATAATCCATTCACCCAAATATCATACACTAGTTCATCCATCCAATCCAATTACTGGTACTAATTCATCTACCTAAATACAAGACATGAGTTCAATTGCTTAATTACTAGGCATTAATTCATCTGTTTAAATGCGTTCACCAGCCCAATTCTCGGGAATTATTTCACTTGCCTAATTATCAGGCACTAGTTCATTTACTCAAATGTGTTCACTTGTCCAATTATCGAGCATTAGTTCATTTGCTCAAATGTGTTCACCCATCAAATTACAGAGCATTAGTTCACCCATCTAATTACCAGGTATTATTTCATCCACCCAAATATGTTCATCTGTTAACATCAAAACATAAATTACAAAATTTCTAATTAAAATTAACTCAACTCATCCATTTAAGTCATGAAAAATCTCCAATTATATATGCTCATTTGTTAACATCAAAACATAAATTATAAAATTTCTAATTAAAATTAACTCAACTCATCTATTTAAGTTATGAAAAATCTCCAACTATATCAATTCAACCCACCCCTCAAAATTTTTTACCCTTGTTGAATGTTCAAATAAAAATGGTGAAATGATAATTCTTCAACTTTTCACTTAATTAACATTAACTCATTTATTTTTTTCTTGCCAACATACAATACTCTAGCACAACTTCACAAATTACATCTACCATTTCTATTTATGTAAGATTTTTATAATCACATATAATAATAACTAAGCATCAATATATAAAATTTTACTAATTAACATAATAAGATCATATATACTCATAATATAATAAGCGATCAATAGCAAATCCAAGGTGGAAACCACTTTTTATCCCTTTCAATCTTCTTTTCTCTTCTTCTTTTTCCTTTTTCTTTTCTTCCTTTTTTTCTTACAAATTAACTTATTTAATGTCAAGTTCAAATATTTATTCCCTCTACAAATATATAATTAATATAAATTTATACATTCAAACTAGCCTAACATCAAAAGCCCATCTTCTTATAATACCATATCTATTCAATTTAGGAACAAACATGAAAAACAATACAATGGATCATTATGGAGAGTTTTCTTACCCTTAAGAAACGAGGAATCAAAAGACAAAACAAGTTGAACCAAGTTCTCTTTCACACTTTTTTCTAGGCTCAATTTTTCTTCTCTAAAAGCTCACTTAAAATCTTTAAACTCTTTGTAGTCTTTATAATGTATCAAACCTTTTCTTTAATTACGCAACACTCTTTTTATTTTACAACTGTTTTGTTTCAAGCAATTTCCATAAAAAATAGCAAAAGCCCTCATTCCACTCTTTCTTCTCTTCGCTAGTTACACACTCCTTTATTTTTACTTCTTCTTTTTTTTTTTCATTATTGGCAACTTATAAAGAGGGTTGTTTTGGGCAAAGTTTCAATTTGGTCCCTAAAGATTTTAGACACTTATTTGTACTATTTGTTCTTTTATCTTAAAAAATCTTATCATACTCTAAATTTTTTGAAACTTTAACCTAATTTAAAATGATATTTTATAAGACTCCACACAAAATTTTAACTTAATCTGATGACTAGATTAAAAGTCACGTGCTATAACGTAAAATTAGTTGATTTGTGATTTTTTATTAAAAATTCAAATTTTTATATTTCATACTTGTACAAGTCATATCAATTAATTTACTCAATTCTAAAGATCATTTTTTCCATATATATATATATATTTGAGGTTTACATTCTCTCTACCTTTAAAAATTTCGCCCTTGAAATTTAAGTTATACCTAGATCTTAAAATAATTCAAGATATTTTCTTCTCATCTTCAAATCCCTTTCCCAGGTGTTTTCTTCCATTCAAAAGCTCCTCCATAGGATCTTAATCACTAATATCTTTTTATTTTGAAGCTTCTTTTCACTTTGGTCTAACACCTGCACTGGTCTATTAATATTGTTTTCTTCTAACCCAAGAAAGTTAACATTAGAAAAATAATAGAACAAAGCATTGTTTTCTTCCAAAAAAAGCTTCATAATCTATGTTTTCATATACTACATATAAAAAAGGTTTATAACTATCTTGATTAAAAAAGTATGGAGTAGATATATAAATCTAATGAGAGTTTGTTTATTTGAATAGATCAATGAAAATTAAATGATAAATACCTTATTTTTTAATGTTGCAAATTGTTTTAACACGTTAATTACTAAGCACTAGCAATAAACTGGTTGGGTGGTGTGATTAGTACTTAAAAATATATTTTTATTAAGGTTTTATACTATAATATTGCATTAAAGTATCATTAAGTTCCCTAACTAAAACATGTTTTATAATAACAAGTATGATAAAATAAGATAACTTGAGTTTATGATAAATACTTACTTTAAATGCAGGTATATCTCACAATTCAAAGGATTGATTGATGTGATTAGCTATCAAAAGTGAGGAGACAAAAAGAGAATTAAGCTTAGAGAAGAAATGCTGGTTTAGTTTAAATTAGAACATCGTTTAGTTGTTGGATTATAACTGAAGTTATAGATTTTGGATTTAGGCCTGATTTATCTTGATGGAAAGCTAAAACTTTCTTTACAAGGATGAACCCATGAACAAGTTGATGGTCTTTTTATAACTAAGTGCTTTCTCTTTCCATATCATTTTTTTTTGTCTTTCTCTCTCTTCTCTTAATATTTTAAGATTAAATTGTAAAAAAAACAATTGTACATAAATGTATAAATGTATATTGCTAACGCTACAAGAACCAAAAAAAATACATAATTTGAAACTTCAAAAAGAAAATTGAAGTTTTCCTCACCAAAATTTAAATTGTGTCCATTTCATTTTTTGGTTAAATTTAATTCTTTTTTTTTTATCTTTATGCTAATTTCACATATCGTAAAATCAATCTTGAGTTCATCATCAAAATATTCCTTGATATCTTCTATATGTGAGTTCATGTAAATTTAAAGAAATCTAAACATATAAAATCATCCTAATGTAATTGGGAGAAAAAGAGCTTATGAAAAAAAGAGACAAGAGCTCCTTTCTTTCTCCCCCGAGGACATTTCTGTGATTGATCAACAGGCAGGGGGGAGGCAGGGGACATAAAGTCGTGTAAACCAGAAGTGAATTAACAAATATAAAGCAAGACCTACTCCCTCCCATCCCAGGAAGTATCAACCAACTCCGTATTATGTTTATGGCGGTTCTAAAGCTTCATTTGATTGCCCTTGGTGAAAGACCGCCATGCTAAAGTGGCACACTTGGGAAGAGCTTGCTTTCCCAAAGACCAACACACAAGTGATTCGCCATAGCCTAATCGATCATGAAGGATAGACTGATCGAGCTAGTAATGTGCAAGTTGAGCATGATTAACATCTATGCTTCAACGGTAGTGTTTAGTAGTGGGAAACATTTCAGTTAGAGGAATGCCTCCGCGAGCCATAGTAGCGTAAAGAGGAGAATGAGGAGGATAGATCCTTGCCGGGCAATATTCCCCCCTTTCTTTATAGTAAGGGGCAGGAAGCCTTCTTAGTCGTACTAAGGAAAGCTCCAACCCAACTAGAACCTCTAGAGAGTGGGAATCCCAGATCTCTATCTTAAGCTTCCACTCCTGCCCCTACATCGTATACGCTAAAGACAGTAATTGACATAGAATAATCCACCTTGTGATCAGCTCACTTCACTCTCTTTCGAGTTGGATAAGACTAAGGCTGACCGGGGGGTCAACTTCTTGATGAGTTACCCTTTCTCCATGACTCAAGTGACTACAGTACTCCGCATCAATGTGATGAGGAAGCAGAAGGGAAGGTCGTCGTTGTCATAGGAGGCTCAAATAGAAAAACTGCCAATTAAATATATATATATATATATATATATAAAATATTGTTCATATGAACTGTATAGTTCAAATAACAACACAAGATATATTCATTACACGTTCATTAACATGACCATAGAAAATTCACATTTTCAAATATGAAATAGATACCAACAAATTTTTTAATTTTTTGTAAACAATATTGTCACCATAAATGACTTCATTTTTAAAAAATAATTGATTGGATGACCAGAAAAGTAACACCAATGGGTATTGTAGGTGTGCCCTTGAAATAACAAGTTTAGATTCATAAAAAAATGAAATAAAAATTTTTAATTTTTTAAAGAAAATATATCTTGAAAATATTTTAAAAAAACTATGGCACATTATTATTCAAAATCAATCAAATAAAATTTTATCCATAATAAAGTTCCCGTGGAATCATCATTTTATCATAAGTATATTGAAGCAAACTACATGTAAAAAAAAGAAAAGAAAAAAGAAAATATAGTTTTATAGTAATTGAGAATTCTAACTAATCCTTAGAAATTATAGATAAATATCTGGTTATATAATAGGAAAGACAATAATTATTAAATATATTCTATCTAAGATAAGTTGTATTATTATTTATTTTTTTAAAATAAATATGTTTTAAATACTTATTATATGCCAAGAGTGTGCTTAAACTAAAATATGTTTGTTTTTTTTTGTTAATAGTAAAAGCTATAATTATCTAAGACAATAATTTAAAATGTACATATGAAGGAATGACGAGACTTAATTATTATTTTTAAAATTGATAGTTTGATGAACAAATGATAAATATAAACCTATTAAAAATTATATTGCTTTTTTTACTATGTTAAAAACTCTATCAATAAATACTATCAAAATATAATTTGTTGTTATATTTGTCAGAAGCTATTAATATGAAAACTCTTCATTGCAATTTTCATTGAAAATTAGTGATGAAATATTTTTTGTTAGTATTTTTGTTATTATTTTTTGATAGTGTTCCATCTTTTTTTTTATGAAGATATTTTTTTTTATTAATGTAGGTGTCTGAACTAGCTTATATGTAGCTCGATTAATCTCACGAGTCTTAAAGTTAATGACTATATAAATTTTTGATAATTTTAAAATTTATAGGACTCGAATTAATAATATTTAAAAAACAAAATCTAATTAGTTAAACCAAATCAACTCATATATAGCAATTCTTAGTGCCTATTTTTTTTTTAAAAAGAAAAAAAGTTGGGTGTTTGATTGTCATGGACCTTCCACATTTGCTTATCTCTCATGTTTTCTATGGTATCCAACACATGGTTCACGTACTTACAAAGAAAATATCCCCAGCATAATGACATATTTTGACATGGTGTTCAACATATTAAATGTAGGTTTGTCATTTTTATTTCCATGCACATAAGAATCACATTAATGTTTGGCGAGCAAATAAATCAAAATTTCATCGAGTAATATACATTGGTATTTTTAAATTGTGTTTATTTTCACAGATCAACTAGTCTAAAATAATATTAAATTTTTATTTTTAAATGTTTTTTTATTATTTTAATATAATAATATTAAAAAAATATTTTAGTAAATTTTTAATTAAAATTACTTAAAAAAAAAACTGCACGTTACCAAATACACATATACACACCATTTCTTAATTTCTTGGTCGTGAATGGCCAAACAACTTGATCAAAGACGCAGACTCTTTTCTGGTTTTGTTTTATTCTTTTATCCTTTACATGCGCTGGAATCCAAGATACTTTGAAGGGGAGAACTGTGTAAAAGCGTCAGCATGGACCAAAAGCTAGTTGTCACTTTGACCAAATTCAATTTGAATCCATCCTTGAGATTAATGATTTGGATCTCTTCCAGCTTGCAAGCAATCTGTCATGCGAGAGACATCTCACATCTTCTCTTTTATTTTCTTTAAACAGCCGAATTTCCATTAGAAGGCGATCAACCATCGACACAAAGCCCCAACCTCACATAAACCATGTAAATTCATGATAAAAATGGAGTACTTTCATGATTTCCTTTTTCTAGCTCTTTTTTTTTCTTTTCCTGTTTAGAAAAAGCGATTTTAACCGAAAACTTATCGGTGAAATTAATTTGGCTAAGCTTATCTAAAATACAAAGACATAAACTGTCTGTTGAATTTATATAATTTACTTTTGGAAAGAGAGGTTGTAAGTATCTCTGTCACATGGAGCTAATGCTATCCTTATCTGCTTATAAAAGGGATCCTTCTGCCCTGATAAATATCCACGCTATCTACAGCTACCCAGCAAGCCGGAATTTAGCAATGTCAAAATTGTTTTCTCTATGTCTGCTCCTATCAATAATCTTCATTGCCCACTCTACTGTTCCTCCTTCTTCAACATTTCAGTATGTCAATGAAGGAGAGTTTGGCGTCTACAGTACTGAGTATGCTCCAGATTATCGTCCACTTCCCCTATTCACTTCCCCATTCCAACTTATGTTTTATAACACCACCCCTAATGCATACACTCTAGCTCTACTTATGGGAACTAGGAGGTCAGAATCAACAAGGCGCTGGGTTTGGGAAGCCAACCGAGGCAACCCGGTTCGCGAAAATGCCACTCTTACCTTTGGAAAGGATGGAAACCTTGTCTTAGCCGATGCTGATGGCAGGGTTGCTTGGCAAACCAACACTGCCAATAAAGGTGTTGCTGGGTTTGAAGTGCTACCCAATGGTAACATGGTGCTTCATGATTCTAAGGGTAACTTTATCTGGCAAAGCTTTGACTCTCCTACTGATACTCTCTTGGTGGGCCAATCTCTTCGGGTTGGAGGTGCGACTAGACTTGTGAGCCGGGCCTCACAGACGGAGAACTCTGATGGCGCCTATAGCCTGGTCATGGAATCCAAAAGATTGGTGATGTACTATAAGAGTCCGAATTCCCCTAAACAATATTTCTATTACACGTTCGATACACGCCAAGATCGTCTACAAAATGCGACTCTGAATTGGTACCCAGATCCCTATGACAATTCGGCCAGCGAGGTGACTCTGGATTTATCTTCTGGTGGTTGGAGCGTATCCGCCAGACCTAAATTCAAAGCTACGTTGTCATTTCTTAGAATTGGGATAGATGGGAACCTAAGGATCTACTCTTACAACAATAAGGTGGACTACATGGCATGGGATGTGAGCTTCAATCTCTTCTCCAGGGATGGTTTTCCAGAGAGTGAGTGCCAGTTACCAGAGAGATGTGGTAAGTTTGGGTTGTGCGAAGACAGCCAATGTGTTGCTTGCCCATTACCAAGTGGTCTTCTGGGCTGGAGCAAGAATTGCGAACCTGTAAAGCCACCCGCCTGTGGTTCTAAAGATTTTTACTACTATAAATTAGAAGGCGTTGATCATTCCATGAGCAAGTATGCGGGTGGAAGCGTAGCAGTGGAGGATGACTGTGGAAAAAAATGTTCAAGTGACTGTAAGTGTAGGGGTTACTTCTACAACAAGGAGACATCCAAGTGCACGATTGCTTATGATCTCCAAACCCTAACCAAGGTTTCAAATTCTACACATGTAGGTTACATAAAGGCACCAAAACGTTAAGCCTTTTTGGTGACACTTCCAAGACTTTTAAGCCGTCCAATATAATAATAAAGTAGCATTCTTCCCTATAACAGATTGAGCTCGCGTGTCTTCTTGCGCTTATAGATCATATTTTCAACGTATGATCTATCTAAACTCGTTAAAAGGAAAAAATAAACCATCTTTATAAGTAATATGAAGCGATAAGGCAAACTTCAAATAAAATTGTAATTCTGTCTTGAATATATATATATATATTATTTTTTGAAGTACTAACTAATTTTTATATTTATTTAAAAAACATATATGAGACATGTTTCTTTTATTATCTCGTATATTTCATATTTTATAAAGGGAACTAATTAAGGAAGATCTAATGGATCCCTTATAAGTCCAATTAGAATGTGTGGTGTCTCGGTGACTCGTATAATCAGTTTTATTCTATATTATTTCTCTAAACTGGTTTTACAGATGATCTAATATTGTTTTTAAACCCTTTTTAATCCTAGAGTTCTCAACAACATTTTAGATTTCACATCTTAGTTTTATATTTTTGGTTTTTTAATCAAAATTTTATTTTTTTTCTAGATTTTTTATTTTTTTAATATATTTTTTGGTTTTTTCTAGGAGCTTTCAAGTTCCTTTTCAAAAGATAAGGTTGTGACTATTTTTGGTAAGATACTTGGGCATCATGTTATCCCTAATTGAGCATATCCAAAAAGATGTGCCTCCATTGTCTATATTGCTAGAAATCTCGAGCTAGAAAGTGTAATGTGGTGCCTCGATGGTGTATTGAGAGGGAGATCTACAATTTTTCCAAGAGAAGCTATAAGTCAAACGATCAGTTGGGAAACTATTATAGGCAGGAGGGAGTTGGAATTATTAGAAAAATTATTAGTTGGTAATTTGTTGTTATAAAGCTATAGCTTGGAATCACTCCATGCTTTTTTTAACTGAAATTTCATTTTGGATTTTTTCTTTTTTCTTTTCTTTTTCTTTTTTATTTAAATTGATTATTTAGCGTATAACTTATTGATATTAGGCATCCATTTTTATAAGCATGTTTGTAACTCAGTGTAAATCATGTTGCTTTAATTAAATTTTTATTTTTTATTTAAAATTAACATTTTTTTATGTTTTGAAATTTTTTTGATATATCAATAAAAAATAATTTTTTTATATTAATATATTTCTAAAAATAATACTTTGAACTTAATAAATCTAGGTGAGATGAAGGAATAATCATGACTAAAACTTTTAAATAAGAAGGTGGCCATGAGCAAATTGAAATTACAAGGATAAATATGACAAAATAAAAAAACCAAACTATAGGATATATTAAACTCGTTAAATATTAATATATTGTCAGAAAGCTACATGCAAATCAAGAATTGTCTTTAAAGCAACCATTAAAAATAGAATAGAACATTATATGCATCGTAATTATACCTTCTATTTTTATTTACTTATTTATTTATTTGATGAAACGAGGTAACATATTATGAATGTACATAGAAAGAGGGAGAGAGTATTGGTCATAAATATTAAACAAACAACTTGATCAATCATTACACGGGTCGTTTTCATTATTTTCCTTTACAGCATGGCTTCAATCTAAAAGAGGAAGGAAAGAGGCAAGCAGAGGCCAATTGTCAAATGAGTACAAGATATACAAAGTTGTTTAAAGGCAACAACAGGGACCAAAAGTTTACTGTGTGACCATAGTTAACTTTACAAATACCATTTTTGAACCTCTGCAGGTTGCAAGCTGTCATACAAGAGACTAATTCCTCCCTGTTTTTCCCTTGAATAACTGAATTTCCGTCCAGAAAGCCATGCATAAGCACCAAAGCTTCACCCTGTCATAGAAAATGGTAGGAGAAAATTGTTAGTTTAATGCCGTGGAACTAATAAGTTGGATATACGTAACATTATTTTATTTATATAGAATATATTTAATTATATTAAATAAAAATATTATTTAATTTTAATATTTAATTTATGAATTTAATGTTTGATAAGTGAATCTAGAGTAAAGATAAACTTCATGAAAAAAAAATATATCTTGCAAATAAAATTATAAAGAGTTATAATTATAGGATTAATATTTTATCAATATATTGCTTTTAAATGTTCTTGGTTAATGATCTTTTAATAATGAACATTTCTTAGAATTGTTGAGTTTAGTATATATTATGTTCTTTTTATTTATGAAAGTAATTAGTTAATCTCATAAAATGAGATATAAGAAATACTTATAATTAATATGTAAATGCATGTCAGATAACATGTATACTAAACTGGTCCACATGACAATTTCATATGGAGATATCACACGTGTCCATGAAAAAGCTCACGTGATGATTGTGTAAATAATTTTTATATTTGATATCATTAAGTTATCTTATATAGAAAGTATTGTGTTGTGATCATATTAAATGTTATCTTGGTAAAGATAACAAATGAGCATACATTGAATTAGAAAAAAATATTCTACGTGTTTTCAAATAGTATTGATTGTTAAATTCTTGTGTAAGGTGGAATGAGATTTGAAAAAAATTTCAAATCTTATTTAGATGATCAATAACTATAATGTTATGAATAAATATAATTTGACATGACATACACATTAAAAGCTGAAATATCTAAATCAGAATATTATTAATAAAGAGATGGTAATTACCACTACTTAGATTTAATAATTTTACTAATGAAAATTTTCATCGATATTCACACATACAGTCCATCAGTAAGTATTTAAAATATCTAAATACAACTTGTCAAGGCCAAAAAATTTGTCATTAAAAGAACACGTATTAAGTTTGATAGGAAGAAAAGAAAGAAAGGTGAAATCGAAAAACAAAATCAATTTAAAAAATGACTCAAAATAAATAAAAAAACTAGCAATCAACAAAATAGGAGCCAAATTTAAAAGATAAAAAAAATTTAAGAAGGATGGAATTGAAAAAGCAAACCAATTTTATAGATTATTCAATAACAAATCCAAATAAAAAGAAAATGGACTAAATTTGAAGAACCAACAAAGTAAAAGATTGTTCTTAAATTGTTTAGGGTTGTTGCAAAAATCCAGGCAGGGAGATAAATAAAAAGTAGGGGGGGAATGAAATACTCACCAACATCAAATCATTGTAAATGTTGGCACATATACCACCTGTTATGGTTGGAGATGTTGAGACCTTTCAAATTCTGCTTATGAAGTCAGTGTTTGGTGATTGGATGACATTTCACGTACCGTTAGAATAACACGAGGGCCACCCACATGCTAGCACGAACTCCACACACGTCAATATGTTTTTTTAATATCTAATATGTGATAATTATAATAACACCCCTGAGCAAGCTTTAAAATTACAACAAAACCAATGCAAAATGACCAAAACTCCATTATGAGAGAGTTTTTCTCCCCTTGAAGAACATCAAAGTAATTTCACTATTTTTAAGAAAAGAAACGTATTTAAACACCTTTGAGCCTAAAGCATAAGCATTTTTTAATCCAAAGTTAAAGTAGTGATTTTACCATGCATAAAAAAATTGACAAATCTAACCCCACATAATATTTTAAAGATAATTGTATCATGGTAAAAATACAATCTTACCCCCATTACCTCAGCCATGGATTTTTCTTGCAAGGCGAGTTTTGTACTTTAATTATTACAATGAATAGCAATCTATATCTTGTAAGAGGATTACTTTGCGTGTGTATACATACACATAAAAGCTAAAGGGTATGGAGAATTCAATATTCACCCTCACCTATTGCATTGCCCTTTTTTTTTTGTTAGTTTTTTTGTTTTTGCACTTTTTTTATTTTTTTGAAATATTGATGTAATTAAAAATTAATTTTTATAATTTATTTCTTTTTTTTTTGCCTTTTTACAAGGTTAAACTGGTTTATCTACTTGCTAGGGTAACCCAAGTTGTTCCGGTTTAGAAGTTTGGTGAGATTTTTTTTATTTTTAATTGAACATGATTTTGTTATTGTTTGTATCATATAGTTAAAAACAATAATTTCAGATAAAAAACCATTATACATAAAGTTAAAACATATGAGAAAAGTACTATAACTTTTCTTACATATTACTGTGAATTGCTACAATGCTTTTTTTTTTTTCAAAATTATCTTTGTGAATTTTACTTTTTTAATATAGAGTTGGTTAAAAATTTATCTTTATAATTTTTTTTAAAATATTATAAATTGTTACAGAGTTTTCTTACATGGTTTTTCTATTTTATTATACATAAAGCTAAAACATGTCGGGAAAGTGTTATAGCTTTCCTTACATGTTACTGTGAATTACTACAATACTTCTTTTTTTTTTCCCTACAACATTTTCTCTTCTCCCCCAAAAAAAATTATTTGTCAATTTTACTTTTTTAATATTGAACTAGTTAAAAATTTAACTTTGCAATTTTTTTCCTTTAAAATACTGCAGATTGCTACAGTATTTTTCTATATGATTTTTTTATTTTATGCTTTTTATTTTTCAAAATTATATTTGTTGATTTTATTTTTTTAATATTAAACTGATTGAAAATTTAATTTTATAGTTTCTTTATTTAAAACATTTTTGATTGCTTTAGTATTTTTTTCACATGTTTTGTTTTTCAAAATTATCTTTGTCGATTTTATTTTTTAATATTGAACTGGTTAAAAATTACATTTACAATATTTGGGGAAAACACTATAGCTTTCCTTGTAAATTACTGTGGATTGATACAATTTTTTTTCATATATGGTTTTTTAGGTTTTTTGCTAAAATTATCTTTGTTAATTTTATTTTTTAAATATTGAGTTGGTTAAGAATTATAATTACAAGTAGATACAAGTAAGGTTAAATCATGTGGGGAAAATGCTATGACTTTTCTCACAAAACACTATGAATTGTTAAAGTTTTTCCTCATATGGTTTTTTTCCTATTTTTTTATAATATTTTTTTCCAAAATTATCTTTATTAATTTTATTTTTTTAATATCAAATTGGTTAAAATTTAACTTTGTAATAAATCTTAATCATGTGGGGGGAAACACTATAGCTTTCCTTATTAAACACTATGGATTGTTATAATGTCTCTTCACATGAGTTTTTTTTTCCCTTTATCAATTTTATTTTTTTAATATTAAGCTAATTGAAAAATAAAATTACAAGTAATTATAAATGAGGCTAAATTATGTGGGGGAAACATTATAATTTCATCACAAAACACTGTAAATTGCTACAGTGTTTTCAATATGATTTTTTATTTTTATTTTTTTGTTATATTTTTTTATCTAAAGTTGTCTTTGATTTTATTTTTTCAATATTGAGGTGATTGAGAATTTAGATTTGTGATTTATTTTTCTTTAAAACACTGTAATTTGCTATTGTGTTTTCTTACATGATTTTTTTTCTGGTTTTTTTGAAAATTATTTTGGCAATTTTATTTTTTAAAATATTGAGTTAAAATAAAGCTAAATCATATGGAAAAAGGGTTGGAGTTTTCTTTACAAAATGCTGTGGATTGCTACAATATTTCTCTAAATGATTTTTTTAAATTATTTTTGTCGATTTTATTTGGAAAAGCATTGTAGTTTTTCTTACAAAATATTGTCAATAGCTACAATATTTTTTCTTATGGGTTTTTTCCTTCTAAAATTATCTTTGTTGATTTTTTTTAATATTAAATTGGTAGCGAATTTAGCTTTGTAATATTTTTTTTATTAACAGAAAAGATAAATTATATGGGAAAATCATTATATCTTTCTTCATAAAACACTATAGATTGTTATAATTTTTTTTATCACCAACGTAATTTTTTTTAATCATGAAATATTATTTAATTATACTTTTAATTTTTATTATTTATTTAGAACTAATTTATAATTATAATATTATTAAATATATTTATTTTATAAATCTACAGCAGCGCGCGACATACCATCTTGTCTTTATCTTGTATGTATGAAGAAAACTCAAATGCAATTTTTTATGATCTTCGAAACTATTGCTAGATTCCTGAGATAATTGGGCTCTGTGGATATCTTGAGAACTTGAAGCTTTTCTTCAGCCTTGAAAATTGCCAAGATGATTTACACTTGAAAATTGCTAAGATGCTTTACAGCGATACAACTCCTGCCTGTCATTTTGCCAACACATTTTTTCGTCATTAAATTCCGAATTTTAACAGCATCATCCCATCAGCCAACCACTCTGTAGACATTAGTTAAAATAAACATAGCTTAAGTGGTGGTCAGGTTTCAATTCCGTTACTTTCTTTGCAATGCTCTCTGCAATAGTAGAGCGTGAACTGGCTATACAAGCACCAAGATGGGTCATCTCTCCAATCTGCGTTCTCTATCAAATTTTCTGCTTCTTCAAATAAACCAGCATGGCCTAAAAGTTACTTCATGCAATTTTGTTGCTATATTCCTGGTTTAATGTCATATACCTCAGTCATTGCGGCAAAATATTTCAGCTCTTAGTCAACGAAACCAGCATGACTACAAGCAAAAGGAACCCCAACAAAACTAGCATAATCAAGCTTAATCCCTTCTTTAATGGTCTCCACTAACAGCAGCACTCGGGATGTTGAATCATTATTTTCTCTAATAAACCAATTCACCATGCAATAAAAAGCTCCTCCCCCAACAGCACTCATGACGTTGAAGTCGAGAGGGAGGCAAAAACAGTGGTTTTCAGATCTGGAGTGGTGAAGTTGAGAGAGGAAGCAACGATTGAGGATATAGGTTTTTAAATCTGTGAGGGAAAGTAAAAGACAAGGAAGTTGGAGAGAATGGCTGGTTAGAGAAGAGTTTGATGATGGGGGCATGCTGTAATCTTTAGAACATGCTTGAACCTCATAAAATTTATTGTCATATTCTTTCATTGTGTATATGTTCTGGGACTTTATTATTATGAATTATAATAATAAAATACTATAAAGATGATATTAAGATAATATAAGATGCTCTTACAACAAACGAACCATTTTATTGAAGATTAATTTGTTTAATTAGCATGATTACATATGCTGGTTATTTGGTACAATCTTCATGATGAACCTTTCACGTATATATATCAGTATAGCTTAAACAACAAAATATTTCGTCTGCTCATCAACCAATATGTGGAATGTCTTTCACAATTCCATATTTATCAACCCAGACTCGGACCCTGTCGCAACGGAAATCCATGGTCACCATCATTCCTTCCTTCACAATCCCAGCACCAACCTTGGGATTCTCTCTTACGATGATTTTTGCTGCCACTTCTCCGTTTATTCCCACTAGCTCCGGCCACGAGCTCTTTCCCGCATCTAAGGTTAACAAGAACTATAGTTAAATGTATCAAAAAGAATCGTTAAATTATATATATATATATATGTATGTATGTATGTATGTCTAAAAACTCATTGGCATGGTTCTCATGCACTCTTGTATATATAAATAAGCACATTACAATAATCAATCGCTTACCAGGGCAAACATCTGTCATCTTTCCTTTTTCTTGCGATGTGATGGATTAAGGGAAGGAGATGGAACAATATATAGGGGAGGCGAGGATAGTTTTCAGCTTTGAGGGCTTTTATCTATCCATTTGTCTGTTTGACAATGAAAATTCTCAATAGTCGACTAGTTGAATGCTAGCCACTTGCTACCCACTGTGTTTGAAAGTCTTCGCTTACACGTAAGGTCCACTGTTGAACTTATTTTTCTGAAATTAATTTAAGCGATCCATCGGAACCAGAGTGATGTCGACGACGTTGGAATGTTGGAATGAGTAGTTGATGACGATGAGGATGAGGAGGGCGGCCTATCCTTTAATATACAACAGTTCAAATGTGGACACGGTATATAAATGCTCCACCCCTCTAAAAAAAAAAGTCCAAAAATATTATAAAAATGATATACATTTGAGATTAGGAAGTAATATAACATTTCTTTTGCGTTGAACGACGTGGAGCATCAAACTAGACCATGAGTGTAGCTAAAAACCTGGCACGCTCCGTTAGAGAAAAATTAACATATAATTTACCGTAAAGACGTGCTATCAGGTTGTGAGGGAATTAATATATCATAAAAATACATTTTATGCAGCCGAGTAGCTTAAAATTGAAGGATAACAACATAGACAGATAATCTAGTAATTTATAAATTAGTGAGACATGGATATGTCCAAGATTATATCTTATTGTGACCAGTACAATGCTTAAAAGATGACATGATTTTTTATTTAATTATTGAATCAGACTTAATTTTTTATAAAAAATTCCCGAAGCTTGGTTTCACTAAGAATCCGCTTTGCTTGTTCATCCACTACACTGATTTCCTGAAATAAGTCTCAGGAAATCATGTTAGGCCAATTTTCCTTAATTTCTTTGAATTTCTTGTGTTATTTTTCATTTTATGTTATTTTTTCCATTACATTTTAGGAATATGATTTTATTATCTAGTATAGGTTGGTTTCGTGATCTATTTAAAGGTATTTTAAACATCTTTAAAAGGAAAAATTTTATTTTCTTTATTTCTAGGGAAATGAACTTTGAATTTAGAGTTCAAAATTGCAGCTCTTTTTGCTTATCAAATTTGGTTTTTTAGTATTTTTTTATTGTATTTATGCTTTAACTTTCATCAACTTTATATTTTTTTTTATTTGCCCTGCCGCATTTTCTACTAAAATTCTAGTTGAGCTTCCTCTATACTAGAATATTTCAAGTTATTGACATAAATCAATTTCACTTCTATGTATGTTCTCAATTCTTTAATCCAAACATCCTAAACATAATAAACATCAATTAATTACCATAAATTTCAATTCATCCAATATAACATCCAATTAATTATATCACATTTTAATTATAAGATTGGATAATTTATGTTGAACCTAGCATGCATAATAAAGATGGATAAGCTATGATTCATGCTTCTACAAACAAAAGTGAAGCATTAATTATATTTACATGCTTAAAACAAAATACATTACATCCCAAAAATTAACATAATATATCTAATATATGTGAACAAAAGAGATGAAATAAATCTATTTTTGATGTTAGTGTGAGGCCATGAAAAATGCAACAAACAAAACATAAACAAGTGAAAAAGTTAATAAATAATTATTACACCAAACAATACAATCAAATTCACTTTTCATTTTCATTTCCAACCAAAAAATAAGGCATTTTTACCATGTGTTCCTTATTATTTTATTATCTTTCTTATCCTTGTCACAAACATTAACATCATAATGCTATTAATCACCTATAACTCGGGTCAACTAATCAATTTTGATATCAATTCCAATTTGATATCATTCAGCATCACCTTGAGTACGGTTAATCAAAGGTATACTGATATCAATCTACTTGGTATCATTAATTTTCATTCTATTAGATAGCTAATCAAGTTTTCATATACATGTCAATGCTAATATACCTTAACATCAATAGGCTTCCCTATTTTTTAGGATCGGTTAATCAAGTTCATTTTCATATATTCGCTTCATGTTCATTTTGATATCAATAAACGTCATTGGTATCATTAGACTTATGTATTGAAAATGACTAATCATGATGCGAACCTCATCATCATGTGGTCACGCAACCCATACCCAAAGACATCAATTCCTGAAAAGCCAAGTAAATCAAATTTGATAGGAGAGTGACACAAAGATAACTTGTATGTAGACACTAGCACTATTGAAAACAGAAAACTCTCATCCAAAGAATATTGATTTATGAATGAGAAGTATAAGGATGATGTCATGAAGACAGTTGTTCTTCGATTAGTCATTTTTTCAGTTCATTAGAGAACTATGGAAGGGAGATTATTTGATTAGTACTCAAAAGTGCATTTTTATCATGATTTTATATCATCATTTTGCACTTAAAGTATCAATAACTCCTTAACTAAAGTACGTTTTATAATAATTTATCTAATAATATAAGATACCTTTAATTTGTGGTAAATGTCCATTTTAAATGTAGGCCTATCACATAAATGAAAGGATTGATTGATGACTTTAAGAACTTCAATTGCAAAGGCAAAGAGATGATAAAGCTTAGAAAAGAGATATCGGTGCAATCTAAACCGGAACACTGTTTGGTAATCGGGTCATATCTGGAGCTATAGATCTCAGATTTAGGTCTACTTTATATGGATGGAAAGGTAAGACATAGGCCTACAACTTTCCTATGGAGCCCAAGATATAGAAATGCCATTTTCAAGTCCAAATTGTTACAACAACAAAGAAGCCCGAATCTGTCCTCCAGCCCGAGCACTGTTCAGTATTTTGGCCATATCTGGAGTTCTAGAAGTCGAAATGAGCTGAATTTTTTACACAAGAAAGCTGAGACAATTGCCTAGAACTTTCATGTTTTCAAGTGGCTCTAATTTTGACGTCATCAATGACGTTTTGGGCAGACAAGAGAAGATAAGGATTGTCACCAAGTCAAGGGTTGGCCATCTACTCATCAATTAGTCATCAAATCAATAGTTCCCAATTTTGGCCTATAAAAGGAGGCATTTGCCATGCATTTAGGCATCTTGGTGTCCAGATCAAGATCATGCTCTTGTTTTCTCTCTTTGTATTCTTTATGCTTTGTTTTCATTAATATCAAGTTTATGCCTTTCATTTCCTTTCCTTTCTTTAGTTAACTTTTATGTTCTTATTTTGTTTATCTATTTTTCTTTCTTTCATTATGTCTAGCTAAGTTAATTATGTCAAGGTGAAAAGGTTACACTAATGGTGTAAGAATAAGTATGGTATAAACTTAATATGGACTTTAATGTTTAATACTAACATGTTTTATATTTGTTATCTTGTTCACTCTTTAATACTTTGCTTGTTAAATGATTAATCTTGATTTATGTTGTATAACAATTGGTACAACAAATGCTTGGCACTTTCATAGCTCATAATGTATGGTATAACCGACACCTGAGCTATGAAAGGAACTTGATTTGTTGTTAACATAAGTTATAATCATGAATGCTTGACGAAATTTACAAGTATTAGCATTAATTGAATAAGATGACTAATGTAATCATGTTAACAATCTATAATATGATTGGAACCTCCTTTATGTGTGGATTCCAATTGAACAATAAAAGTGCATACTATACTTGTTTGACATACCATTAGTGGAACCTCTAACCTTGACATTTCTTATTATCATTGTTTAATCCTTGCTTTAATATTTCATCTCAAAGTTTTCATCTTTTTCTTTTTCTTTATTATTGTTGTTATTACTACCACTATTATTATTATTATTATTATTATTATTATTATTATTATTATTGTTATTGTTATTATTGTTGTTGTGGTATTGTTGTTATTTATAATTTGTACAATAACCTCTCTATGGTTCGACCCCGGTCTTGCCGGGTTATTTATTACTTCGACACTCCTGCACTTGGGAGAAGACATCAATCTTTTTGTCGTGTCATTATTTCACCAACACATACACAAAAAGTGCGGCAAACAAGAAGTTTTATTAATATGAATTGTCTAACCTTACATGCTTGGTTATATCTCTATTTATACTGACTCTAGACTTAAAGAAACCCTAATGGACCCCCCTTAGGTGAACTTACATGAAGCCCACTTATAATTGACCAAAATAAGTAATAATAATCCATAGACTAAGAAGAAAATAATAAAAATATGAAAATTACCATCCTGAATATGTTAGAATCAGATTTGTCACAATGAAAAAGTCCTAAATAGACTAGGAAATCTATTTTGAAAGCATAATTTATTTTGAAGTCTTCTTTTCTTCTGTAGCTATGATGAATAATGAATTCTTGTAAGAAAAGGATTTTGAAATAATTATGAATCTTTGCCACACTTGAAAACTATTTTGCAACCCATTAAAGATCTTTCTAGAATTAGTATATTTTCAAAATAAGCTGTCATATCCTTTTAGGAAAAGAATCCTAGTGAAATAGGAATTCCACAAGTCAGAAGGAAGTAAATAACAAAATTCATACAACCTTTGTTGACCCGTATTAAAAAGCCTTTCCGAACTCTGATTGAGAATTATGATTGTTGCCATAAAACTGGATAGTTGTACATTCTACATCAAAATCCAAATTTGACCTTGCTTGGATCATATCATTCCCTCTCTCTTCAAGATGATTCATCCTCGAATCACCAATAAGTTGAATGGACAATTCCTTAGCCTCTTTTTAAAGCATTTGGAGTTCTTTTTTAGTAAACAATCATCGCCAACAACTTTAGATGAAAGTTGCAGCCATTCTATTTTGTATATCATCATTGTAGTCCTTTTTCTCCTTTTATTTTGAAGCTTGTTAGGCATTGATTGTTGTCGTTAATTTATCAAGTTCTTTCTTCATCTCCCCTAGAATATGGGATATAATCTTGGATTTTTTTTAGAACACTAATCTCTTTATCTCTCTCCCTTTAATACCACCTTTCCTTTTAAATCTATCTTTTTTTTTTCCATAACACCTCATCAAAATACATTAAATCCCTTATATTTCTATGCTACTAAAAATCTTCCCGGTAACCTATGGTCTCTTCCTTAAAACCACCATCACCAATATCATCAAATTCCCCCTCAAAATCCTTATAATCAGCCCACCTTGGCCTTTCGACCCTACAACCATTATTTGATTTTCATTTAGCTGCAACCTTTCTCAAGTCTTGGGTACATGTTCCAGCCATGTTTCCATATTTTCCCACCTTCTCAAATCTTTCACACATGTTCCCCATCATCAAATTCATGCTTTTCATCATTTTTGTCATGACTTGCATTTGGAACTTAAGTTCTCCCTCGGGATAGGGTGGTGTGTTGTTTTGATCTGACATGATAGTACCTAAAAAAATTGGTTAATGGTAAAAAAAAAAGGTATCCTCACATCGCTCGTGTTTCACTCAAACACTCTTAATATCCTCACACACTCACACCTCTTGTCTCACCTTCTTGCGATTCTTACAAAATTGAAATCAACACCAAATAAACCAACTTGGCAGTGCAATCCAAATAGACACACACATATATTTAAGAAGCAATAAAAATAAGAAAACAAGCAAAACAAAATTGCGATGATAGTCTTGCGAGTAACAAATGAGTCTATCCGAATTAGGAACGAAACTGAAGACTCGAATAAAAAAAGAAATGAAATACATAAAAAAATAATGAAATAGCACCCAAATATGTTGAAAATATACTGCAACAAATGAAAAAATTAGAAAGAAAGCAAATTTCAAAAGTTGACGCAAAACATACTTGTTTACAACAAGTTAAGTCCGAATCTGGAACCTAAAGTAAATGATGTACAATTAAGTTAAAATTTTAGATATAGTGTGATATCAACCCATATAAATAGAATATAAATTTTGATTAATTTATAAAAAGGTTTGATATACTGAGCAAAAACATTATGAATTAGACCTGAATTTGAAATCCAAAGCAAATTATATCTAATTAACGTCTTTTTAAACAATATCCAATTAGGATCCCAATAATCATATTCTTAAATTTGAGCTAATTCTAAGTTAATATCTAATTTTCCCTTGTTTAGTTTTCTCTAGCAGAAACCAATAAACATCTTTTTTAAATGATTTTTTTTTACTTTTCTCTTTTCTCTCTTGTTTTTTTAAATTTTGATGCTACTAATATATTTTGAACTATAACAGAATGAAATAATTTTTTTTTTGATATGGTGCAAAATCAAGCAAAAGAAAAAATTGGACAATGAGGAATTTTTACGGAAACAATAAGAAATAAAAATTTTAAAAGGATATAACCTAATTAATGGAGCCTAGCACTGATACCAAATGATGCGAATCTCATGATCATGTGGTCATACAACCCATATTCAAAGACACTAATTCCCGAAAAGCCAAGTAAATCAGGTTTGATAGGAGTATGAGACAAAGATATTTTGTACCTAAGCACCAGTACTATTGAAAACAAAAAACTTCCACCCAACGGATATTAATTCATGAACAACAATGATGACATAACAAAGACAGTTGTTCTTCGATAAGTTATTTTTTCAGTTTATTAAAGGACCATGAAAGGGAGATTATCTCACCAACATACACACAAAGTGTGACAAACAAGAAATTTTATTAATCTGAATTGTCTAACCTTGCATGTTTGGTTATGCCTCTATTTATACTGATCATAGACTTAAAGAAATCCTAATGGACCCCCCTTAGGTGGACTTACATAAAGCCCACTTACAATTGACCCTAATAAGTAATAATAACCCACTTACAATTGACACTAAGAAGAAAATAATAAAAATCTGAAAATTATCATCCTAAATATGCTAGAATCAGATTTGTCACCATGAAGAAGTCCCAAATAGACTAGAAAATCTGATTTGAAGATAGAATTTATTCTAAAGTCTTCTTTCCTTCTGTAGCTAAGATGAATAAGGAATCCTTGTAAGAAAATGATTTTAAAATAATTATGAATCCTTGCCAAACTTAGAGATTATATTGCAGCCCATTAAAAATCTTTGTAGAATTATTATATTTCTAAAATGAGTTGCCATATTCTTTTAGAAAAAAAATCCTAGTCAAATTGGAAGTCCACAAGTCAAAAGGAAGTAAATAACAAAATTCATACAACCTTTGTTGACCTGTATTGAGATGCCTTTTCAAACTCTAATTGACTTAAAATTTTAAACCAAGATAGGACAACTTGTCAAGAGACACCACATAAAATTTCAGCTCGCTCTAACTGTCGGATTGAGAATTATGATTGTTGCCATAAAATTGGACAGTTGCACATTCTACATCAAAAATCTAAATTTGACGTTGTCTGGATCGTATCAAATCAACTTCAAGTAAATACTAATACCAATATAACTCATCGGTATCATTAATCTCACATATCAAGAACGACTAATCAAGTTTAAGTAAATGTTGATACCAATACAATATATTGTTATCATTAGTCTCTCGTACCAAGAATGACTAATCAAGTTCTGGTATGTCAATACCAATGTAACCCACTAGTATCATTAGTTACCTATATAGGGAATGACTAATCAAATTCTTTACAACACTTTTAATTTTTCATTTGATAATGTTGATGTTAAAGAACCCATTAACATCATTAGCTTTGATTTTTGTTAAGGGTAATCAAGTTTTCCATCCATTTATTTTTTTTCATTAAGGACATAGCTGATTTCAAACCAACTTAGATCATTACTCACAAAGTAGATGACTAATAAAATCTCAATTCTTTTTTTTTTTTTCATTATCCATCAATTCATTTATTTTTTTCAATACCAAGTTTAGAAATCATATAGAAGTAAAATCAACAGTTCTACTAGCATACTAGTTAGCTAAGGATAGATGCTAGACACCTACCTATTTTACATGATGATCATGTACCTCTTTTAGCCGGTGGTATAACTGCTAGAATACCTTTTATTAACATAGGAATAATTTTATTACTATCATTTCCATTAAATTAGAAAACATATATAGTTTCCAAAATAACAATCTTCATTGTTTCTATATAATACATGCAATAAATACCTCTTCCCAATTTATTTTACATTTCCAGCTAATCAAACATATCACAAGACACATCCATAATTAAATGGAAGCTTTCATCAATCATAAAGAAATTCACCATGCAAGTCCTTGACCAAATACACCCCTTCTATTTTAAGAAACTTGTATTTCTTTTTAGTTTTTCTTCAACTTCTTTTTCTTTATATAAATCAATTTACCTCAGCACATACACAATTCAACACAACAGTTAAATCAATTTCATGCCTCCTTTTAAGGATTTCATTGGTCGAACCTATGCTACAAAGAAGTATAAAAGTTTTTCTTGAAGTTTTTATACCATTTTTTTCTTATCCTTTCAATTTATACCTATACTAACACAATTCATAACAATTAAAGTAATTAAATTCATTTCTCCATTTGTCTGGGCCGAATTCCACCCATTAAAAAGGGAGACATGTTTTCTTTCTAATTTTTTATAATTCTTACTTGACTCAACCTTTATTCCTGTCCAAAAACATAATTTTTTGTTAATAATATTGTTCCAAACAACACAATACATTATACTCAACTTTCCATAATATGTACATACATAATATGCTCATAAATACATCAAAAATTCAATTGATTCAAATTAAGTTTCCTTACCTCTTAATGATGATAAATCAATGGGGAAATTGCAAAGAAAACTCAAGTTTTTCCTTCACTCTTCACTCTCCTTTTTTACTTTTCAAAACCCTTAATTTACACCTTTAAAAACCCTTTAAATCTCAGGTTTTTCTCTTTTAATTTATTCAAAATTCATTTAACCCCTTAAATCTATCTTTTTTGATGTTTTTCTGTTAAGAATTTGGTAGAGAAAGAAAAAATCCACACCCTCTTCTATTTATGGTGTTGTTGACCACAAGCTTTTCTAATAAGCTTTTTTTTTTTGTCAAAGGCCACAAATGCTATTATATCTATTTCATTTGTTTTTCATTTTATCGCATTTTAAATATTCATTCATAGAAAAATTTATTTTCACTGATTTATTATTCTTTTCATTTTAAGTATTTAATTAAACCATGACATCATTAAATTTAATTTTTGATATTTTACTAACATAGTAAAATTTAGAGGTGATCATTTTTTATTCCGTTCGGCTTTTATTAAAAAATAACCAAAACTGGTTCAAATCAACCGGTTTTAATTCGGTTTGGTTTTTAGAACAACAACCAGTTCAAACTAGTTTGACTTGATTTTTTCAGATTGACTTAGTTTTAACTCAATTTTTTCCATGTTTTTTTGGTTTGGATTTGATTTAGTTTTTTCAGTTTTAGGTTTATAAAACCAAAACCAAACCAAACCAGCTTGTTTTTTCAAAATTTTAATTGGTTTAATTGATTTTTTTCACCATTCAGTTTTTTGGGTTATTGTTTTTTCTGGTTTTCTCAATTTAATTAGTTTTTTATATTTTTTTTACTCACCCCTAGAAAAATTCTACTCGAGGTTTAGAGTACACACCTCGGTAAAACAATTAATTTTTGTATTATGACTAACAATGGCTATCATAATGTTCCTGGTGTATATGGATCGATTATTTATAAAATATAGTAGAGAAAGATTAAAATTTCTAAATGAGGACAGTACTAATATGGTACAAGTATTCAAATATATACGCCTCCTCAACAACAAATTAATTTGATCGGAAAGGCATTACAGATTAATTGTGGAATAATTATAACAATCATTAAGAATTTTAATTAATATTGTTCATGAGTGTAAAATTTTATTATTAATACACTCTAATAGTGAAAAGTATTACAGTGTTATGTTTATTCTTATATCTCATTCAATTTAATTAGGTGAAATATTTATAATGATGAATGATGCTAGAAAAAATATTTGTGTATTTTAAAATGTTAACAATATCATATTTTTTTCTCAAATGAAAAACAACATAACAGGAACACTTTTTCTAGTTTTATGAGATAGGAAAATATTTTGATATTTTAAGAAATGAACATTTTTTTTACTGAAGAAGAAAAGAAAAGAAAAACTACAAAAAAAAACGAAAGAAAAAAAATTACGAGAGCCCTCGTAGGTTTAATATTGTAGAAAGATTTGCAAGAGCTCCTCAGGGACTCAAAAGTAAAGATTTTTAGGAGAGCTCTCATAAAATCAATATCACAAAAAGTTTTGCAAAATTCTCAAAAAATTAAAATTTAAAAAGAAGATTTGCAAGAGCAGACTTAAAAATAAAAAATATTTGTGAGAGTTATCATAGACTCTGTATATAAGAAAGATTTGCAATCATCATAAGTTCAATTTCACAGAAAAATATGTAAGAGTCACCTTATAGACTTTATTAAAAGAAGATTTACAAGTGCCCTTATAGACTTTATAGACTCAAGATTGCAAAAAACGTTTATTTTGGTAGAGATTGTTACATGTCTAGGAAATGAAAGAAAGAGAAGGAAACTTGATTAATGGGGTTTCCGAGTTGTCATTCTGCCCTCATGAAAGATTCCATCGTTGCCCAATAATATACATTTGATTGTAATCTGAGCTGCATCTGGACTCTACATGTCATATTTTACACGGCACATATTCGACTTCATGCAGCCTCGATCAAGAGCTTTTTATGTTTTGTTACCAAGCATGAGAATTGATTTTTTTGACTGGAAAGCTGAACCAGACTGTTCTGCCAATAGAAGTAACATGGCAGACAAGTAATGCTTTGCTTTGAAAGATTGCTTCTTTTTGTGCTGATAATATATGCAAATAGATCCGAGTCTTCCCTTATCTAAATTTGGTTCTTTGGTGATAGCATTATTATGGATTTGTGCTTTGAGTTTTCCGTTTTTGATTGCGTTGACAGTGAGACAGCTAATGTCATGCGTGTTTCATTTTTTGCTTTCTGTTCTGTATCCTTTCCTGATGGACGGGAAGGTTTTGATGTTCGTTTTAGGTTTCTGAATCAAAGTGGTGCTTTCTTTTACCTATAATCTATATTTCCCTGTGGGTGATTTTGATTTTATTAAGAATGCATGTAATGGATATACTAACCTGCTCGATCATAAATGGTTTGCATGGATCAACTTTGTTCGCAGTGAAGAACCAGTTCACTTTGATTTTTTTTTTTTTAAGAAAACCATGATCATGATTTGGTTCATTTGCTGTTCTAGCTTGAGCTTTGTTTTCGCATTTTGGTTTAGTTGTTAGTTCAATCTACTTGTGAAGAAGATTTCCAGCCAATGAAAGTGACAATTTTTTTATTTTTATTCGTATGATTTCTTTGCCAAGATGCTTTAATGATGCGAGTCTTTCTTTATTTCTCATTTGTCAGTTCTATCTGGGATCAGACATGGGTCATGTCTACCGTGTTTATTGTGGTAGAGATTTAATTTTTACCTGCCTCAGAAATTAAAGAGAGAGTTGGAAATTTGATTGACGGGGTTCCGCTTGTCTTTTTACCCTCTTGAAAGTTTCCATCGTTGCCCAAAAATATGCAGTTGATTGTTATTTTATGCTGCAGATTTATAAGTCATCCTTTACGATACAAACACTAATAATCTGTATTATATTTGTCAATTTTTTTTATTTATTAATATGAGTTTCTAGAACAGAATATATATATCCTGACTAATCTTATAAATGCTAAAATTAATATTATATAAACTTCTATAAACACTAAATTTTATAGGATTCTAACTGATAACCTTATATGTTCTCGTCAGAATCCACAATTTCCCAGCACAAAGCTGAATCAGCATTGCCCCAGGCTGGAAAACCCTCGTGAACTAAACGATTACCCCTCGATCATGACTTTGCTCCAAAATCAGGTATCGGGTTTAATTCAATTGATATGTAATTGTTCCTGTTTAATGCATTCAGGAAAAGCTTTATATAGATATCAGAAGGGTTAAGAAAATAAACAATGTTCAAAACATCTTTCAACTATTTTTTTTTCCTTGATCTCATCTTGGACATTATATATATTTTTTTGGTTCATTTATTTTGTTTTTCTTAAGAGTAAGTCCTTGATTAAAGTTTTTGTCCTCTTTTTTGAAGATAAAAGCAATTTAGCCTTCGAATGATTTTTTTCAGTTAACTCCCACATTTCAAATCTTAAACTTGGTCAAAAAATGCTACGAGGTTAAGCATTAGGTATTTAATTGAAAAACAAATCATTTAGGGACTAAATTGCATTTATTTTAAAACAATAGAACCTGAAACAACAACTAAATAAGTACTTACTCATAAGAGAGATAAACTACACGGCCCAAAATAATATTTTTGGAATCTCAGAGACCAAATGCATGTTACTGTTTTATCCATGCTGTGAACAACTGACTTGTGTCATTTAACAATGTTAGTGACGCCATCTGATGGAAGGATGCATGGATCACAAAAATACATAGTAGAGTTGATATCTAGATAAAAAAATAAATAAAAAAAATACTGTTGCTATAGTGTAGGGTTCAACTAACATGTATTTGATATTATGGAGCATAATATTTTTTAATTAAAAATACATTAAAATTATTTATTTTTTTAAAATTTGATTTTAGTTTTGATATAGTACATTAAAATCATTCAAAAATAAATAAATAAATATTAATTTCATTCATTTTTAAACAAAAAAATAATTTAAAAAGCATTCTAAAAAGCAAGTTATAACACGAAAACAAATTATCGTTCAGTGCTTGTTTAGAATATGATAGGTTTTTTTGTTGCAATTTGAAAAAAATATGTCTTTAATTTTTTTTGCAAGTTGTAACTATTTTCTAACTAAGATTGTAAGAGATTTTGATGCTTCTTCAAAGTTTAGGTGATATATTCCCAATAGCAGGACACATTTTTTCCTTCATTCAACGCTGGCAACCTATGTTTTGCCAAAGAAAACAGACTCTGTTTATTGAACTAACAAATGTTAAAGCAAATGAATGGGAGTTTGTGAAGACTTCCTCTTGTATGACGAAGAAGAAGAAACATGTGGCTAACTATTGGAATGGGCGTTTCTATGCAGCGTTCTGGGCTGGGTAAATGGATAGAGGTCTGGAATTCTTTACTATACAGTGAGATAGAGGTATTCTCAACTGGAACAGGGGAGAGTCCCTGCTGGTTTTGGTTGGATTGAATAATTCTGGCTCTTTTTTTTTTTTATGGCTGGTATCCGGTTGCTGAAGATGATGGAGAAGGAGAAATGGCGTTGTTGGTTGAAACAATGGAGAACAATGGTGTTTTTTTTTTACTACTAGAATCCGAGATCCCCCATTTTTTTTTTAACTAAACAGGACTCTTGTTTATAGGAGGTGATGTAAATATATATAATCCTTCGTGAATTATCTCCTAACCCCCTTGGAATGATCCTAGCCATTGATGGCATGCCAGTAACCTGGTACTGTCAAACTAGGCTGTCAAAGGCTGGTCGAGTTAGTAGTTTTGGACCAGTGTTACAGCAGCTATAGGAGGAGCCACTCTGCGGGAATCATACTAGGAGGTAGTACGATGTCAAGGATACCAGAGAAGTGTCCCTTTTGTTTTACCTGTGGCGTGAGAGAGCATTAAATGCTCTGCAAAAAAGGAACCCCAGCTAGCTCCCTCACGGGAGAAATGAAGAAGAAAATGAATAGTGGTGCTAAAATAGCGCTGTTTTGTTCATTTTATAAAGGAGCCTTGATCTTTCAACTTCGATGAATTCGGGCAATTTAGGTTGATTCTCAATATTTTTTTCGATTAAGTTTTGGTTTTGTAAATTTAGACCCTTAATTTTCAACTTTTTTTTAATATAATCTTTGAATAACTTGGTTATATAAATTTAGACCTCAGTCTTGGATGTCTTGAATTTCATCCTCAATTAAATTTCAAACTTCTAATTTCTTTAAATTTATTCTTGATTTTAATCAATTTTAGTCCTTGAATGCATGCTTCTTTTTCTTTTTATTCTTAGTTTTAAGATTCTTCAATTTACTCCTAAATAAACCTCCAAACTTTAAAAAAAAATTTAGGGATCTAAGATTGAGTTATGAAATACGTAATGCATTTTGGTGTTTTATATATATATATATATATATATATATATA
>SRLM01000153.1:591122-651011 GCA_015708895.1 Populus ilicifolia | reverse complement strand
GTCCGTTTCTTGCAACTTCTAACGTATTGATTAATTGTAGGAATGGACTGATGAAGCTATCATTTGGAAACATGACATTGGAGATCAATATTTTCAACATTTGCAAGCAACCTAGAGATGATAATGATTTACAAGAAGTAAATCATATTGATGAATTAGTTTATGATCAACTTGAATCTACTTTAAGTAAAAATGAGTTGGATGAATCTGAAGATTTGCAAATGATTTATTCTAAGAAAGAAATCACAGATGAAAAAAGCATCGAAAATGTTGATGTGAATCTTTTGTCAATAGTGACAACAAATTTGACATCTAACATCACACCAATCGATGATTACTTTCCTAACGAATCCTTACTTTCTCTTAATCCAATGCCTTGGTATGATAAAAATATCAATTTTCTTGTTTTAGGAGATTTGCCAGCTGATTGGAGTACCTAAGATAAAGAAAAGTTTTTAAACGAAGTGAAGAGCTTTTATGGTGATGACCTTAACTTATTTAAATATTGTTCTGATCAAATATTTCATAGATTCATTCTCGACAATGAGGTAAGTATTGTCATTAAACTTTGTCATTCTGATGCATGTGGAACTTATTTTTTGTAAAAAAAACAGCTACAAAAATCTTTTAAAATGGATTTTATTGGCCCACCATGTTTAAGGACACGCATATATTCTGCAAAGCTTGTGAAAATTATCAAAAAGTTGATACTGGTCAAAAAGTTTTGTTTTATAATTCTTAACTTTATGCATTCCCTAGAGAGCTAAGATCAAGATGGAGCAATCCTTATGGGGCCTGTGATATTGAGAATTCAATTAATGACAATGATTTTAAGGAAAATGGACATCGTTTGAAAGCTTACTTTGATAATTTTCCTATTGAAAATGAATCAACTGGTTGGAATGATCTTGTAGATAAAGGTTGATTATTTTATTTCTCTCACATTGTTTTTGTGTTTCTTTTTGAGTGATTTTTGCTAGTTTCTCTCACCCCGGTCAAATGACGGATAACGATACTTCATGATTTAAGTCGATTCTTTCAGTTTCCCATAATAACTGATATTTGTATATACATTTGTGCAATTCTTTGAATCTCTTTTCCAATTCTTATTTGAAAATGAACATTAATCTTGCAAAATTGAAAAAGTATTTTCCCGCTCTATCTCAGAATGTGATTACAAAAATTTACTGTGCTAGATGTGCAAGATTAAGATTGATGAATCATGAAATTCCTGAAGATATTCGCTAGTTGATTGAAGCAAAAGTTTGATTATTAGGTGAGTCCTCTAACTCCTTCATTTCACACATGCCTGAAACAGGTAAAAGCACTTTTACAAAGAAACATCGTGCAAAACGACTGAAAGTTTGTCATCGATGTGCTAGATGGACTTGTAATACACAATGTTGTTCTTTAGGAATGATATCTATAAACCGTGAAGATAAAATACAATTCATTAAGGATGGCCTGAGTAAGGAGTCTTTAAATAACCTTCTATTGACTCTTAAGACGCATGCTAGTGGAGATGTGCATCATGTAATTCATGATTTATGGCCACTATTTCATAAAGAACATGATCAACTTAGTCTTGAGAATCTGACTAAAAAAAACCCTGTTTGTCAGTTTTTAAGAAAACTGGATGAGAAGCCTATCCCCGACCCATAGAGGGCATTTAAGCCGTTCTTAGACGTAAAACCAAGGGAAGATGTGAGCCACAATCACAACTACCTGTACATACACATGCTTTTTGTGTCTTTTGGTTTTATTATTGTGTTTTGTTGTTACTTATATTTGTTTTAGTGTCTTTTAGGATTGTTAGTGTTCGTTATTTTAGGTGATATCTTCTATACTCTATCTTTCTACTTTTAAACATTGAGGACAATGTCTTGTTTTAGTTGGGGGAAGAGGGTAGTAGCTAAAGAAAAACTATGTTTTCTATTTCATAAAACATGTGCAAAATGGTTGTTACTATGATGGCAGAGTAAGGAGAATCTTTTATGACTCTTGAGACGCATCTTAGTAACCATTCGTAACAAGGTCTATCATAATACTTCTTGAAATATTCAGATTTACAAACTCTTGCATTGTTATTACTTAAGTCTGCTCATATACTTATTTAACATGTATTCTTAAACCTTAATAATTAGTACTCGAAAGTGCATTTTTATAATAACTCCTTAACTAAAGTACATTTTATAATAATCTATCTAATAATATAGATAACTTTAATTTATGGTAAATGTCCATTTTAAATGCAGGCCTATTACATAAATGAAAGGATTGATTGATGACTTTAAGAACTTCAATTGCAAAGGCAAAGAGATGATCAAACTTAGAAAAGAGATGTCGGTGCAATCCAAACCGGAACACTGTTCGGTAATTGGGTCATATCTGGAGCTATAGATCTCAGATTTAGGTCTACTTTATATGGATGGAAAGGTAAGACATAGGCCTACAACTTTCATATGGAGCCCAAGATCTAAAAAGGCCATTTTCAAGTCCAAATTATTGCAACAACAAAGAAGCCCGAATCTGTCCTCTAGCCCGAGCACTGTTCAGTATTTTGGCCATATCTGGAGTTCTAGAAGTCGAAATGAGCTGAATGTTTTAACAAGAAAGCTGAGATAATTTTCTAGAACTTTCATGTTTTCAAGTGGTTCTAATTTTCACGTCATCAATGATGTTTTGGACAAATAAGAGAAGATAAGGATTGTCACCAAGTCAAGGGTTGGCCACCTACTCATCAATTAGTCATCAAATCAATAGTTCCCAATTTTGGCCTATAAAAGGAGGCATTTTCCATTTATTTAGGCATCTTGGTGTTCAGATCAAGATCATGCTCTTGTTTTCTCTCTTTATATTCTTTGTAATGTTTATGCTTTGTTTTCATTAATATCAAGTTTATGCCTTTCATTTCCTTTCCTTTACTTTGTTAACTCTTATCTTATTTATATTCTTGTTTTGTTTATCTATTTTTCTTTCTTTCATTATGTCTAGCTAAGTTAATTATGTCAAGGTGAAAAGGTTACACTAATGGTGTAAGAATAAGTATGGTATAAACTTAATATGGACTTTAATGTTTAATACTAACATGTTTTATATTTGTTATCTTGTTCACTCTTTAATACTTTGCTTGTTAAATGACTAATCTTGATTTATGTTGTATAACAATTGGTACAACAAATGCTTGACACTTTCATAACCCATACTGTATGGTATAACCGACACCTAAGCTATGAAAGGAACTTGATTTGTTGGTAACATAAGTTATAATCATGAATGCTTGATGAAATTTACAAGTATTAGCATTAATTGAATAAGATAACTAATGTAATCATGTTAACAATCTATGATCTGATTGGAACCTCCTTTATGTGTGGTTTCCAATTGAACAATAAGAGTTTATATTATACTTGTTTGACATACCATTAGTGGAACCTCTAACCTTGACATTTGTTATTATCATTGTTAATCCTTACTTTAATATTTCATCTCAAAGTTCTCATCTTCTTCTTTATTATTATTATTATTATTATTATTATTATTATTATTGCTATTAAGTTGTTATTGTTATTATTATTGTTGTTGTATTATTGTTATTTATAATTTGTACAAGAACCTCCTTGTGGTTCGACCCCGGTCTTGCCGGGTTATTTATTACTTCGACACTCCTGCACTTGGGAGAAGACATCAATCTTTTTTTTCATGTCACCAAACATTGCATATCTTTAAGCTATGATTTCCATTAAAATGGATAAAAATGTTGGGATCCTCTCACTAAGAAAAATATTAATCTCATGACATGTGTTTGATGAGAACACATTTATTAATCAGGATGAGTTGTAGTCACTTGGACCTTTTTCAATAGTCTTATCTCAAGATATGATTTATTGGATTTGTATTACTAATGCTAAGTTTCATTAGATTTGTATATTCCTCAAATAACTTTATATTTCTTCACCTATAACTCCTATATTTAGTGTGATACTAATGATGCTTTTGCTTCTAATTTTATGTTCCATGCTTGTACTAAACATATTAAAGTTAATTTTCACTTTATCCATGAGAAAACTTTTAATTGGGATATCTCCCATCAATTTATTGATTTTTATGATAAAATTGATGATATCTTTATAAAGGGACTTCGTTCAACATGGTTTTTTTTAGCTTTATGACAAGCTAATATTGGTTTCTCTTCCTATTAGCTTGTAAAGGATGGTAGCTATAAGATTCAAACCTATCTTATCTTTTTCACCAAACTAGTCATGATTGAATGCTAGAGAGAAACATTTATCTACTTTAGAAGATAACTCTTGACTGTATTTGAATTCTTATTATCATGGATTTTTTCATTTCAAACTTCTTATGTAATTTTATATAAATGAGGATAGTCATATGGTTTTGGCATTAAAAAGATAAGATCATTTGATAGAACATTATAAAATTTTCAAAAGATAGATAGATAAGTTGGCCTAATGAAGAAATATCTTGCTTTTTTTTTTCTTGCTAGGATTTAAAATTAAAAGTATGTTATGAAGTGTAAATTCTTATAAATCTTCTAATTACTTTCTATTCCTAATCAAATTAGAGTTTGTTAGAGATATATGCCACTTTAGCCACACAAAACAATTCCTTTCTTTTTAATTGGTAATTAAATTCTAATGAAAAGTCCACCAAATTATATGTTAGCTCTAACTCCTAATTTACATACGTGATACCATTAACTATAAAGTAAAAAGCATCAACCTTTTACTATGCTTGAATTACTATTCACTCTTTCACAATACATTGTAGATTAGAGTAATGTAATTTTTATTTTGGTTCTTGAACTTTTATTTTATGTGATATGGCCCTTTGGAGCTCAAATTAGCCTCTAATTACATATGTTTTTACGAGGGAGGATTGAGTTGAAAGCTAAGAGATTAAAGTAAAAATCTTGGATAACATGGGGGTGGGTTGAAAGTTTCATTGAAACATTCATTTTAATCTCTTATATTTTTTAGATATTAGGTGATCAGTACCTTGAATTTTAAGACAATATATTTTGGTATTTAATTTTATTTTCCTTCTTTTTTTAGTCATTTTCTATTAGGAGGAGAGAGAGGGAGTTATTAGATTCTGACATAGAGAGAGAGAGTAGTTGTTTGGGAATATTCTAGCCACCAAATGGTTGATTTTTATGTTAGAAGGTTTCATATGATAAGAGGATTATGCTTAGTTTTTTTTTATGAAAACAACTAAAAAAAATATCTGAACTCAGGAAGAATTTTTTTTTAGGTGGATTTCATTTTGTGGGACGGTTTGTTGGATTTTTGGTGGTCATAGATTGGTTTAACAAGGTCTCTAGGGTATTATATAGGTTTTTTTAGGTAAAACATGAGTTGGAAATGAGATTTTGAGTTGAAAAAATAAAGGACTCTGTTTCTCCTCCCACTATAATGGCCAGATTCTAGGTTTTTTAGGTGACCATCATCTCCTAATGCAAGCAAAACATCTTCCTTCTTCTTCTTTTTTATGGAGGCCTTCAATTAGGCTTGACTTTCACGTTATTACTTTATTAGGCTAGACATTTTATTCTATTAATTTTTAGTTGTTTTAAAAAATAATGCATTATTTATGTATATTTTTTCAAATAAATTTTGGGTTTATGTTTTAATTAGATTGTGATTATTTTTAAAAGATATTGGGTGTGTTTAATTTTTATAGAGATAGGCATGATTCAACTATGGTTTTTTCTTATTTTTATATAGATTAAAATTTTCTATTAAAAATTGATTTCTTATAATATTTTTAATATGTACAATCTTGCATTTTGTTTTTTAACTTTTGTTCAATAAATTCTATATATGTGTCAGTTTCTATTATAAATGCTATATGTTTTTCTATTACAGATTTATTTTGATAGAGAAATTTATTAAATATAATTATATAATTTACTCGTATTTAGATATTAGATGTCTTAATCTTCAATTTTTGCTTAGTTTTTCAATTTTATTTTTGTTTATTGTTGATGAACTTATTTTTTCTCATTGCTTTACATAATGGTTATTGGGTTGTTTAGTTAGATGCGTGTATTTTTTTATTTACTTCTAATAGTTTTTTCAGTGTAAAAAAACACGTTGAACAATTTTGTATATGCATTCTTGTATTATGTTTTGATGTTTAGGATTTGATACTTATTCTTATATTTTTTTTTCCTTAAATCTTTTTATGAAAATTTCATTATTTTTAGTTTCACCCTTCTATCCAAGTTTATAGTATATATATATTTTTTTGGTTTTTGTTTTTTTTTATCTTTTTTTTTTATTTTTTTTAGTCTTTTCAATTTCACTCTTAAGTTTAAAATTTTTTGTTGCCTTTTGATTTATTTTTTTTATTACAATTTTAACATTATTTATTTATTTATTTTGTGTTGTTTTTATATGATTTTAACCCTCATAAATTTTTTATATACAGTACTGTCAGTCTTATAACTCAGGTCATGATTTAAAAAGTTAATAGTAATTGATTTTTTCATCTTATTTTTATATATTCACATTTGTTTTATTTTTTTATGAAGTTATCTTATTCTTATTTAATTTTTATTTTGTTAACAAATAAAATCATTATTATGTTTTTTGGAATATTATAAAGATATATTTTCATAATGTTGGCAAGAATTCATCTTTTACATTGAATAATTGTTTTTTTAATTGCTTTGTTTGTTGTCCATATTTTACTTTTTAATGATATTACTTTTTAAACTCACTTGAGATAATTACCTAAATATTATATTTTTTTTCTTAAAAAATATTTATTTTTTTAATATTTTTTATGCATTAATGAACAGTATAGTACGGGCCACCTATTTAAAGTAAACAGGGTGGCCCCGAAGGAAATATAGAAAACAAGCAAACTGGGTGCCTCAAAAGGAACAAGAAAAGGAAGAACAAAAAACAGGGTGCCTATCTACGTAACATGCATGTTGTGTACTTTCAAGTCGATCTTGAATGAGAGCTTGTGACCAGGAAAAATAAGAAATGTAAGGATGCAGGCAAGCTATCCCTTGACTTTCGCATAGCCGAATCAGGATTGGTCTATAATGATGTCTTTGAAAAAACCAATGTACTTGAGCTTGGTCAAGTCGTTTGGTCGTTAATATTAAAGGCACAAGGTTTTATCATGTAGACATGCGATCTGTGGGTGTTAATTCCGCCGGAACCGACTGTTTTCCTGGTGTCCATTACCTCTCCGAAGAACAGGCCCAAATCCCATCTCGCTTTTTAACCTACGGCTAAATCTCAGCCTTGAACTTAAAGTATAAAGTTGGATTCTATCAAAATAATTAGGATAAACCGTCAAGATTCCAAAGCCATCACGCCACTCTCGTTTGCCTTCGACTATGGAATGAAGACTTGATGCCTTCAAGACTTCAATCGTGTGTGTTTTTTGTTTTAGTATTATTTTTGTTTTTAAATTGTAGCTTTAGGCATAAATTATAATTTGATTGTTAGATTGAAATAAAATATATTTTTTTAGATATTCTATTTTAAATATGGTTAAAATTTGTATGATATCAGAAAGGCATTTGAATAAAATCTGAATTTTATTATTGAAGATATGTCTTAAAAGGTAATTGAAGGCAATATTCATCGTTAATAAAAATAATTTGATAAATAATGAATTTTTTTTTGTTATATATCATTCATCTTATGAAATATATACATATGTCAGTTTTTATAGAATTTTTAAATTGGAATAAATAACATTGTAATAATATGGTAAACATACACATAACTAACCTGATAAAATGTTTACTATTTATCATTAATAAACATAATCTTAGTTATGTGTATGTTTAGGATGAAAAGCAGATACAAGTTTGCTTGAAATAAAAATTATATTTCTAGGTATTTAAAATAATGTAATGGTTATTAAGGAAATGTATATTATCGAAAATCTTGTAACTTAATTAAAAACATTTAAAGGCCTTTTTTTTTAAAAAAAACATCTTTCATATTAAAAAAATCTTTTAGAACTTTTGAAGTGGAATCACCTTCCACCTACTAAAGTTAAACAATGAAATTCAAAATTGTCTGTTATAATCTAATTTTGGATTAACTAAGATTTTCTCGAATATTATTTTATTTTATTATTCATAAAAAATCCAAAACAATTAAGGAAAAAAGTTTAAAATTTTAAAATATATTTTTCTCAGATCAATTGCATCTTTCCATAAAAATTAATTCCACTGAGTCAATACGAGTCAAACCATGTTGACCAAGCTAAAAAATAAGTTTCGAGCCGTTTTAGGTCAAAACCATCATTTTCGATCAAAACCAAGTTCGTCGAGTCAATACAGGTCAAACCATGTCGAATAGGGTAAAAAATGAGTTTCAAGCCGTTTTAGGTGAAAATCGTTATTTTCAGTCAAAATCGAGTCCACCAGGTCAATATAGGTCAAACCATGTTGATCGGGATAAAAAAAATAAGTTTTAGGTCATTTCAGGTCAAAATCATATTTTTGATCAAAACCGAGCATGCCAGGTCAATATGGGTCTCACCATGTTGATCGAGATAAAAAAATGAGTTTCAGGCCGTTTCGAGTCAAAACCGTCATTTTTTATCAAAACCGAGTCCACTAGGTTAATATGGGTCCTACCATGTTGACCGGGATAAAAAATAAGTTTTAGGCTATTTTTGATCAAAACTATTATTTTTGATAAAAAATCCGATCCAACGAGTTGATACCCATATAAAGGTGTTTTTAGTGTTCCAACATAATTTTCAGCAGTTAATTTGATGTTTAGCTGTTGAAACGAGCCTTTTTCTCCCTCATCAGCCATTCATGATCCAATGGTTCCAAACCTTGAAGTGCACCGGTGTACCATACTTACGTTCACACCGTAGCAACATCTCAAACGCTCTCTCTCCTTTCGTCGGCGATCCTTTCTTTCATCCGATCTTTCATTTTCAGCAGTTTGAAGCCTTGGAACTATCACAAAAGGGCTAGTAAACTCCTATAAAGCAAAACCACGGCCGTTGTACATGTTTTTTCTGCCACATCTAGCTAAAAAAAGGCCATGATTTTTGTCGGCCACCCGAAATTTCAAACCGACGATTCTCCTTTATCAACCATCAACAAAAATTGAAACCACCACCATCAAAATCCTTTGCCTTAGATCTACTAGAATCAACCATTTGTTTGTTGAAATATATCGCTGGGAAATTTTACCGCCTTCAACAGTAACCGTGCGGGGTCACACAAGCCACTAGGGGCATTTTCATAATTTTATGAGAAATTCAAGGGTATTTCAGTCTTTTACCACTACAGTGCGCTTAAGTAATTTGTTACGATTCCTTATGGTATTTTTGATATTTTTATATATAAATACTTGTAATTTTTTTTTTTGCATGTAAAAAAAAAACTAAAAATAAATATAAAAGAAATAATGACATGGGTCCAATACCCATTTTATCATGTCATTATTCGTGGGTTCATAGCCCGATTTTCAAGTATGAATATACTCATTTCTCAACAATATCAAAATAATTTTTGTTTATAAATAACTATTATTTATTGATACGTCTCTTTTATTTGAAGAAAAGGATCAATGTTAAAAATTTAAATACTAAATATGTATTATGTCCATTATTTCTTTTGGTAACCCAAATGTAATTATTTTTTTTAGGGACAAACATCAATATTTTAGACAAGTCTCCCATTTTTTAGGGATTAATGTTATTTTTGAAGTGTCTTTTATGAATATTGTTTGTCAACATGTCTCTTTTATTTACAAAAAAAAGGACCGATGTGAAAAATTTTAATACTAAATATAGATTATGTCCATTATTATTTCTTCTAGTAACTCAGACTTAACTTTTCTTTTTAGGGAAAAATGTTAATATTTTAAACAAGTCTTCTAGTTTTAGGAATTAATGTTTTTTTTAACGTGTCTCCTATTTTAAAGATCGATGTTAATCATCTTAAAAAAAACAAATTGCAAATAAGTTCAAAATGTAATAACATTTGAATCAAATAAAAAACACACAAATAAGGGTAACCTTTCTCTTGAAAGGATGTTTTAAGGGTGGTGTCTATCTTTTCTTAATCATAACTAACCCAGTACCTGAATTTCTAGGACTAGTGTCTAATTTTGAATTTCTAGTTCCCTTAAATTACTAGACGGTGACTCTAATAAAATCTTTATTTTCTCTAATTAAGAAAAATCTATCTTTGTGTTAAATAAACAAAAAAAAATGGAACCATCATTCGACGTCATGTAACGACGTTGTCTATAAAATACTTTTTATCTACTCCAACTGAAGCAAGAAAAAGAAAAAGAAAAGGAAAGCAATGTTCTGGACATGCTTAGCCTCTCTCACCCTCTGTAATTTGGTTTGAAGTTTTAGAATTGAAGCGATTAGAATGAACTGCTAATATTGTTCAAAATAATAACAACTCCGATCAATTGATATCTTTAATAGGGTCGGTCTAAAAATAAAAATAACTTTTACTAATTATTTGTCCCTACAGCTCATATGCGCCATTGGCTCTATGACTTACATTCAGCTACAAGTTAAATAAAAACAAAATTTGAAGGAAAAAAAATGTTAATTAGACTTGCCAGATAATACATTATTTTACACTCTTTAAACGATGTGTATATCAAAATTTGATATGGTTGGAATCATCTTGGCATACCCTCCCTCCCTAAATGGCTTACTAACATTTGATTTTGCACTGATGATTTTATCTTCTTTTTCTTCTTCTTTTATTTCTTTCATCCTCAATTTATATGGCTAACTATCCAAATTTTCAAAGCAGCCCTTCCATGCGTTTCTCTTTCATATTTGGTTTATGTTCTTTTGATTTCTCTTTATTTTATTTAAAATAATTTATAAAATTAAAATTTATTTTTAATTTTATCATTCTTTAATTTTTTTTATATATCAAATGTAATCTTCATTCTTTTGATTGTTATTTCTTTTATTTCATATAGTTTTTAAAATTGACTTTATTTTATGCTTTTGACATGACTAAAAAATTGATATTTTCTTCTGAGTGCAGGAGTGTCGAAGTAATAAATAACCCGGCAAGATCGGGGTCAAACCACAGGGAGGTTAATTGTATAAATTATAGATGACAAAAATAACAATAACAATAACAATGACAATAATAATAGTAGTAATAATAATACTAATACTAATACTAGTAGTAGTATTAGTAGTAGTACTGGTAGTAATAACAATAATAAAGAAATAGAAAAAGAAGAAGAAGAAGAAAAATTGATGAGAACTTTTAGATAGAAAATTAGCGTAAGGATTAAATAATGATAACAAACAATGTCAAGATTAGAGGATCCACTAATAGTATGTCAAACAAGTACAGTATAAACTCTTATTATTCAATTGAAAATCACACACAAAGGAGGTTCCAATCATATAATAGATTGTTAACATGATTACATTACTCATCTTATTCAATTAATGATAATACTTGTATATTTTGTCAAGCATTCATGATTATAATTTATGTTAACAGTATGGGCTATAAAAGTGTCAAGCATTTGCTGTACCAATTGTTATATAACATAAATCAAGATTGGTCATTTAACAAGCAAAATATTAAAGAGTGAACAAGATAACAAAAATAAAATATGTTAGTATCAAACATTAAAGTCCATATTAAGTTTATACTATACTTATTCTTACATCATTAGTATAACCTTTTCACCTTGACATAGTAAACTTAGCTAGACATAATAAATGAAAGAAAAATAAATAAACAAAATAAGAACACAAATAAGATGAAAGTTAACTAAGTAAATGAAGGGAAATAAAAGACATAAACTTGATATTAATAAAAGCAAAGTATAAAAATTACAAAAAAATACAAAGAGAGAAAGCAAGAGTATGATCTTGATCTGAAAACCAAGATGCCTAAATGCATGGAAAATGCCTCTTTTTATAGGCCAAAATAAGGAACTATTGATTTGATGATTAATTAATGAGTGGATGATCAACTCTTGACTTGGTGACAATCTTTATCTTCTCTTGTCTACCCAAGACATCATTGATAACGTCAAAATTGAAGTCACTTTAAAACATGAAAGTTGTAGAAAATTGTCTCAACTTTCTTGTGTAAAACATTTAACTCATTTTGACTTCTAGAACTCTAGATATGGCCAAAATACTAAACAGTACTCGGGCTGAAGGACAAATTCGGGCTTTTTTGTTATTGCAACAATTTGGACTTGAAAATGATCTTTTTAAATCTTGGGCTCCATATGAAAGTTGTAAGCCTATGTCTTACCTTTCTATCCATATAAAGTAGATCTAAATTTGAGATCTATAGCTCCATATATGACCCAATTACCAAACAGTATTCTGGTTTTGATTGCACCGGCATCTCTTTTCTAACTTTGACCATCTCTTTGTCCTTCCAATTTCAATTTTTAAATTCATCAATCAATCCTTTCATTTATATGATAAGCCTGCATTTAAAATGAAAATTTATCATAAATTAAAGGTATCTTATATTATTAGATATATTATTACAAAACATGTTTTAGTTAAGGAGTTATTGATACTTTAAGTGCAAAATGATGATATAAAACTTTGATAAAAATACACTTTTAAGTATTAATTAGCTTTCATCCTTTAAATTTTTTTCCCTATTAGATTTGATCTTTTCTTTTTACCTTGGCAAATTGTTTTTTTAATTTTTTTATGATTTTATCTTTGAACATTTATTTGATTGGGAATTAAGGTTCTTAATTGAACACATGTTTAAAATTTCATGAGTTATGAGTTTAGAAAATTAATTCAGGTTTAAGAGTTTCACCCTAGTTCACTTGGTTTTATTTTTACATCTATTTAATTTTTTTAACAATTTCATCCTTCAAAGCTTATTTAATTAGACATTGGACTCTGTTATTTTTTTTATATTTTCTTTCTATAAGATTTTTCACTAATTTTAAGGATAGTCCAACTTATCTCAAGTCTTTATATCTGTCATTCTTTGTTAAATTTTATTTTTTTTAAATTTTTATTTTATAATTAAATTTATTTAATTAATAAATTATAAGCATGAAATACTTATTTTATGGTATTTTTATTTGGCTTGCTTTACGAGTCGTTACTTTAGCAGGACATATGACCTTTTTTAATGTTGTCGTGTAGCCTTTTATAATGACATTAGAATTCTCTCAATAAACTCTTTCTTATAGTTGTGTGATATGCATAGAAGAGCGATGATGAGTCTCAAAATTACTTTTCTTTCTATTTTTTTCAAGTATGATATTAATATCTTATTTTTTATAATTAATCATTACCATTATTTTTATTGATTTATTGTCGTTGTCTATCTTTTTAACCATAATATTAAATTAATTAAACTTTTTAGATCTAGTGAAGTTAATACCTTGAGTCTTATAATTTTTTTTACTTTTTTAAAACTGTTATCATTGCCTGAACATCTTTTTTTTTTAAAAAATAATTGGTCTAACTTGTTGGGTAACGCGAGCTAGTAATCTTGTTCTTTCTATGATGACACATTGTTTGCTATTGTATTCTTTACACAACAAAATCTAGAAATTTTGTAAGACTTTAACCATATTTGACACTCATCCCTGAAAATCAATATTTCTATTTTTTCTCCAAAAATTCATTAGCACAATCCTCAAATTAACAATAAAAAAAAACTAAAATTAATAGAACAACTCTTATAGCAATTTTATTGTGGCTTTAGACTTATTGACACTGTGAATTGGAACAAGAAAATAATGATTTTGCCTTTCTCAACCAAAAAAAAAGCCTTGGTAGTGGGGTTAATAAAGTATTTTCATTTTTTACATAATGAAGACTAAAATAGCTTTCCAATATAAGAATGAACTATAGTGTAGGGGTTGTTTTGAATTCTCCCTTTCAGTAGTATAATAAAATGACTACAATGCTCTTGAAAATCAATTTTTTTAAGATTATATCTAGGGATTATTTGGTCTTTTCACTATGAATTTTTAATCCGTTTTGAGTTGGATTAGGACAATTTGAAATTTTAAAAAAGATAAAATATTACTTAATATTATAAAGTTGATGATGCATGCTATTCAGACAAGCGTACATGGCTACTTTTACTCTTTTAGACAACTTAAGTGGTGTCGTTTAGTGACCAATACTATCATTGATGATATCATTTGAATCTTTATAGCAGTCTTTCCATCACTAGGCGGTGCATGTGATCAAATTTTCTTCAATTTAGTACTAACAATATTTTTTTTTGTCTTTTTTCTTCTTTCCTTTTTTATTTCCATATATGGCCTTACAAATTTGCAAAGCAACCTTTTAATTTTTTTTTTCATATTTGACCCTATATTTTTTACTATTTGTTTTATTTTAAATAATTCATAGAATTAGAATTTTCCTTGAATTTCATCTTCCTTTGATTTTTTTTATCTATCATATTGAGTCCTTATTTTCCTTCTTGCTATTTGTTTTTTGTTTATGGTCATTTTGTTAATTGAATTTGTTTTTCAGTAGCATCCCTCAACATTTGATTTATTTTTATTTTTATTTGAAATTTAATCTTTATTTTTTTATTGTTTTTTTTTAATTTTATCCTTAAACATTAAATTAGTTTGAAATTGAGTTTTTGATTGAACTTATATCTAGGATTTTAGGGGTTACAATTTGATCCTCAAGTTTCTCCTACTATCAAATTTGATCTCTAGTATTTTTGTTAATATTTTTTCTTTGAAAATAATTTTTTTAAGTTGATATTTGTTTTTTGATTTAATTCTTCAACTTTAAATTGATTGAGAATTAAACTTTTTAATAGAGCTTTAGTTTAAAATTTTACGGGTTGTGAGTTATTTTAAAATTTTTAATTTATATCCATGAATTATTTTAAATGAGCTCTTTAGTTTAATGGTGAACTGGTGCAACGACTGGATTTAGAAAACAGTTTTCTCTCTCCTTTCTTAATTTTCAATAAATAGTAATATAGTAATTACTGATTTCAATAAATACTTGGGTGTTGTGTGACATATATTAATAAAATCCGTCAATAAAATATGATGGAGAGTCTGAAAGGCATCGAGCAGCACTTTAAAAGGGACACATTCTTTTTGGTGGAGAACTAAAGCATACAGTCGTCTTTTATTATCACTATTCAGCGGTATACAGTTTTCACTCTTCCACTCGGAAATAAGAACAAGAAAGCATAATTATAAGAAATCACCACCATTAACGAGAAAACTTGGAAGTTTGGAGTTAATTCAAAGATACAAGGAGGTCGAGCTTTCCTTAGTGCTTTGGAGCCTTTAAGTAACCCACATGCGTAGAGTTTGCAACCTTGGTGAGGGTTTGAAGATCATAAGCAATCCAACACTTGGATGTGTCTTTGTTGTAAAAGTAACCCAAACACTTGCAATCACTTGAACATTTCTTTCCACAGTCGTCTTCCTTCATTGCTCCGCTTCCACTTGCATACTTGCTCATGGAATGATCAACACCTTCTAGTTTATAGTAGTAAAAATTCTTAGAACCACAGGCTGGAGGCTTCACTGGCTCACAGTCCTTGCTCCAGCCCATGAGTCCGCTTGGCAATGGGCAAGCAACACATTGGCTGTCTTCACAAAGCCCAAACTTACCACATCTCTCGGGTAATTGGCACTCTCCCTCCGGAAAACCATCTCTGGAAAAGAGAGTGTAGGTCACTTCCCATGCTTGATAGTCCACTTTATTGTTGTAAGTGTAGATCTTTAGGCTCCCATCTATCCCAATTCTAAGAAACGACAACGTGCTGTTGTATTTGGGTCTAGCGAGTGTCAATCCGTTCCCCGTAGAGAGATCCAAAGTCAGGTCATTAGCAACCTCGTCGTATCCGTTTGGAGCGCAATTTAGAGTCGCGTTCTGTAGACGACCCTTGTATACTGAATCGAAAGCGTAGTAGATATATGGTTTTGGGGAATTCGGACTCTTATAATACATGACCAGTCTTTTGGGTTCCATGACCAGGCTATAGGCCCCATCGGAGTTGTGCGTCTCAGAGGCTCGGCTCACAAGCCTAGTTACACCTCCGACACGAAGTGATTGGCCCACCAACAGGGTATCTGTAGGAGAGTCGAAACTTTGCCAGATAAACTTTCCCTTGGAATCATGAAGCACCATGTTGCCATTAGACAGCAATTGCAAGCCAACAACACCTTTATTGGCTGTGTTGGTTTGCCAAGCGATCCTGCCATCAGCATCTGCCAATACAAGATTTCCGTCCCCCCCTAAGGTGAGAGTGGCATTTTCGCGAACTGGGTTTCCTCGGTTGGCTTCCCAAACCCAACGCATTGTTGATTCTGACCTCACAGTACCCATACGCAGAGCGAGAGTGTATGCATTTGGGGTGGTGTTATAAAAGATAAGTTGGAAAGGGGAAGTACCTATGGGCAATGGACGATAATCTGGAAAATACTCCGAAATGTATTCCCCAAACTCTCCTTCATTGACGTACTTAAATGTTGAAGAAGGAGGAACAGTAGCATGGGCAATGAAGGATATTGAGAGGAGAAAACAAAGAGAAAACAATGGCAGTTCCATTGGATTGGAGGACACTTATTTCTGGTTGCTTGCTTGATTTAGGTGGCTTTGATATGAAACCAAGGCGGAGACTGGTCGCCTTTTATAAGCTGTTTAGGATGGCATTTTTGTAATTGAAGGCCCTCCATTTTCTATCATTAAATCAAAGATTCTTCTTGGCGGGCGCTTTGCTGTTCAAGAAAAGAGACGATAATGGGGATGGAAGCATGATGGGATGTAGCCCGGCCATTATTTTCCTTGATCTGTGATAATGGTGGGGGTTGGCTTATTTTTTTTACTCGATAATTTTGTTTTCCTTCTAATTTCGTGGCGATGCTCTGTGGATATATTACCAACATGTGTTCTTTACAAGTTGAGCTACATGATACCATTTTTAACATGATTTTGAATAAATGAGCAAATTTAGTAACAGAGTGTAAAAGATTTTATAAAAAACACATTTAAACTGAGAAAAATGTCAAATATAATTTTTTTTATTTTAACATCAACAAATGAAAATATTTCTAAATCACTTAGAAAAAACCACCAATTTTGACGATTTTTTTATATTTTAAATACTTTTTAAGAAATAGTTTTATATACAATGTAAATACGGCGCCAAATACTTTTTTAATATTACGTAGGTGGCAAAAGTTAATCATTTGACAGTGAGAAAAGTACTCTTGATTATGATGCAAGTGAGTGAAGCTTGCTTTATGCAAAATAAAAAAAATGTAAATCGCGCGACGGCTTCGAACACGGCAGGAACTAGAAGCATTGAATGATAGATGCCGCTTGACTTCTGGTCAAATACTAACAGCTCAGAAATCCTGCGGTCAAAGCTGACGTCCTTAAACAAAGTTATCCGTATATAGCCAATGAGCTTGGGACTCGGCGCCCTTATCCCCTTCTTCAATACGATGGCAAGATCTGGGTACTGTTAATTAATTCAAAACAATTTTTCTTTTTTCTTTTTTACTTTTCTTTTCTTCTTAAGTTAAAAAAAATGTGTTCATGTTATATTTTTTTTTTCATTTTGAGAAAATATATGATATTGTTAACATTTTAAAATACACAAATATTTTTTTTATTATCATTTATCATTATAAATATTTTAATTGAATGAGATGTTAGAATAAACATAACATTATAATACTTTCCACTATTAGAGTGTATTAATAATAAAATTTTGCACTTATGAACAATATTAATTAAAATTTTTAATGAATGTTATAATTATTTCACAATTAATTTGTAATGATATTTTTTATCAAATTAATTTATTATTGTTAAAATATATTTATTTAAATATTTTTTTATTAATATAAATATTTAAACCAGTTTATATATAGTTTGACTAGTCTTGTGAAATATAAAATTAATCATGTAAATTTTTAATATCTTTAAAATTTATATTGATAATTTTTTTAAAATAAATTTAAAATCTAATAAATTGAGATGTACTCTTTAAATTTATATTTATTTAAATATTTGTACTATGTACTATATTAGTACCGTCCTCATTTAAAATTGTTAGTCTTTCTCTATTATATTTTATAAATAATCGATCATATCTAATATGCAATGCACCAGGAACATTAGGATAGCCATCATCAGTCATAATACATACAAAAATTAATTATTTGAATGTTGCACGTGCTCATGTAGCACCAATTGGCATCGAAAAATTATTTCCTTGTGAAGATAATGCATTCATAAATGCACATGCATCATTAATTATTCCTTCCCAACCACTATTGACAAACATGAACATCATACGAGAACAAGCAACCATGACATTTTGCGTCACAGGTGAAGCTCTTTTACCATGATTATTTTTTTATTTATTTATGCAACAGACCAAGCAGCAACACGAGTTCTATCAATTGCATCTACATCTTTTTATTTAAAAAATATCACTCCAGATTTGCATATATTTAATTAATCAAGAATCACATGCTTATGATTGTTTTAAAAAATTAACATATATACCTCAAAATATGAATACCAATTTGGATTACCTTGAATTTCTAGTCGCTCGTCTCCTTTAATGGCTGGCTTAATTAATTCAGTTTCTACAGAAGTAAATGCTAGTAGCACTTTTTTAAAAAAATAAAAATAAATGGATATTGTCCCAAGCGAATGCTAAAAACGTTCAGTTACTAGGTCTTTGTCTGATCATTTTTCTTCCTCATATTTATTTGTAGATTGGTAAGATGATCATTTAATCTAATCTATCAAATGTTGTAAGAAATAAAACAGCAATTTAAGTGCAGACATTATGCTTCCACGCTTAAAGGGGGCATTGCACCATGTCTTGGGCTTGCAAACACAGGGATGCATGTTTAAGTCCTGGGGACCAGCCGATTCATGCAGAAATGCCGAAGGATAAAACACTACCCAAATTCTCCATCTGGAATTTTTCACTGGGTTTATGTTTGTTTTTTAAAAAATAGTTTTTGAAAAATTATTTTTAAAATTTTTTTATGTTTGTTTGTTATTAAAAAAATTGATGAATGAAAAAATATTTTTCGATCAATAAAAAACACTTTTCAATCAATGAAAAACATTTTCTGGTCATTGTAAAACACTTTCTGGTCAATGAAAAACACTTTTTGATCAACAAAAATATTTTTTAATAAAAAATTAGCTTGATTTTTAAGAAAATATTTTTTTTTAGTTGTGTTTGTTTTCCGGAAAGTGGTTTCCAAGAAAACACTATCCAAACTTTCTTGTGTTTGTTTTTTAAAAAGTGATTTTTGGAAAAACACTTTCCAAACTTTCTTGTGTTTGTTTTTTTAAAAGTAATTTCTGGAAAAACACTTTCCAAACTTTTTTGTGTTTGTTTGCTGTTAGGAAAGTTGGTAAATAAAAAACACTTTCTAGTCAAAGGAAAATTTAACTTGATTTTCAGGAAAGTGTTTTCCTTAAAAATTTGAATGAAAACACTTTTCAGAAGTTGTGAAAAGTTTAGAAATATCATTATTTGCTGATTATATCAAATTTGATCCTCAAACTTTTGATTGTTATATATATATATATATTTTGTTTTGAATATTTATTTTTCAATTTCATTTCTTAAAATTTAATTTTTATATTAACTTTAATCCTTATTTTTATAATTGTTATTTGCTTTTCTTCTATTGTTTTTTTATTGAATTTTTTTTCTATCAAATTTGGTCCTCATTCTTTTGATTACTATTTATTTCATTTGAAATACTATATAAAATGTTAATTATTATTATTTTAATTTCTTCATCTTTTTTTTTTAGATTTGATCTTTATTATTTTGATTATTATTTATTTTATTTGAGATAATTTATGAATTTTTTTCAATTTTATTATTATTCAACTTTTTAATTTGTAAGATTTATTCTTTATTATTTTAATAAACTTGAGAAAAATAAAATATTAATAAATTATTTTCCAGTTCTTTTTCCATTACATAATCAAACACTGAAAGGTGTTTTCTAGTTCATTTTCCATAACACTACCAAATATCAAAAAATATTTTACTTATCAAGAATTTATTTTTCTCGAAATTTACTTTTTAAAAGAAAATAACTTTCCTGTAAACAAATGGAATCTAAGTAATTGTCTCCATGAAAAATAATTGAGAACAAAATTCATTTAGTCACTTAAATTAACTTATTTATAAAATACAAAAAACTGAATTTAATGTCCATAATAATATGATAAATTATCTTAATTTAATAATCATTTCATTAACGATTGAAGAGTATTTTAAAACTAACTTATGTGTAAATCTACATAGAATGATTTTATGATAAATAGTTGTGATTTCTTTTTTATAATTTATATGTTTAAAATATAATAGTTCAGTTTTTTTATCTTAAAAAAAATCCTTTATTTCATTATCCAATACTCCTTATTATCTAAGGATCAATGCATGAGATCCTTGACCCATTTTTCTAAGCTACGTGTTGAAAATCATCATTAATCTAAAAGTTGATTAGTAATTTTAAGAGTTTGTTTAACAATATAGTTATGATTATTTAAAAAAAATTATACTAAAATTCATACTAATAATATTTTTTATTTAAAAAATTATTTTTGATATCAGCACATCAAAATAATTTAAAAATATTAAAAATATATTAATTTGAAGTAAATAAAAAATAAAATTTTTAAAATTTTTTTAAAATATTTAAAAAAATAAATAAATCATTTGCATTATCAGATGTCTCTCTATATTATCCAAGTGTCTTGATTAAAGAGAAAAAAATCACTGATTTCATTTATTAAAATAATTAAATTATTAACGCATCATATCCTGAGGAAAATCATTAATATGTTAATTAATGATATCAAAAGATCGCAATCAATATAAACCACATGGTTACATGTTTTTAGAGGCAACCTATATTAGATGAAGCTGGACTGGTCTCATGTGTTAAGCACTTGCCTAATAATTCAAGAGACAAACTAAACCTAGCTAATAATACAATTAAGAGGTGCTTACCTATATTCTCGGCGAGATTTATAATTTTTTTTTCCCTTTGGCTGGCACATTCTTGTAAGTGCACAATATCATGATTGAATTGCTGCTCCAAATTTGGTCCAAGATTATGTAAATTAAACCTCATGACGAGGCTGTAAGGGGCAATTTGGAATCTATATTTGCATCTCATAAGCATATTATTGTTATTTTAGACAAAAGCTAAAAAAATAGTATTGAAGTTGACTTAACCAAGTCTCACCTAAACTTAAATAAGTCAACTGAGTTAATTAAATTTAATCAGATTGGGCAGATTTAAATGGTTAATTTCCAATTCGATTTATAACAAAATCTTGCCTAAACTAAGTTTGGATTAATGAATTACTATGAATATAAATTCATTAAGAAATGACCTTCTTTCTTAATAAATTAAAACACATTAATTAAAATAAACAGAGATGGACATTGATTTTAAGAGAAAGGTGTGATTTTCTGCTGAAGCTATAAAATTAATCATCCCTGCTACTCGGGTCGGTTTCTCCTCTGTTTGTCTGTTAGAGCTACCTCCAATTCTTCTTACTTTGGAAATAACGGTTGCACAACTGCCTTCAATCTCCTCTATTTTGTAAAGAAGAAAACTGCTGCATAGATATATCAGTATGTTTGGAATTATAATGAATCATACTTTTTAACAATATTTTTAATTAAAAATATATCAAAATAATTTTTTTAATATTATTACGGTAACCATTATAAAATATTAAGAAAAAACATCAATGTAAACCCTCAGTAATAAAAAAAAACATGAAGGATTAGGTATGTTAAATTGCTTTACCACGGTGTGGACTATAAACCCTAGGTATAATTTTATTATGTTAATAATAATATCGAAAATTAAACTTAATGGCAACATGGGTAAATTAAATACTTAAAATGGAAAGAATAATAAATCATTGAAAAGAAATTTTCTAATGAATAAATATTTAAATTCTAATTAAATGAAAAATACATGAAATAGATATAAAAATATTGTGGTCTTTGAAATATATATATATATATATATATATATATATAAAGCTTCTTTTGTTAAAGAAGCTTGTGGCTAGCAACAGTGGATTTTTTTCCTTCTCTACCAAATTAATGGGAAAACACCAAAAAAGAGGAGATTTAAGGGGTTAAATGAATTTTGAGTGGATTAAAAAAGAAAAACCTGAGATTTAGAGGATTTTAAGGGTGTAAATTAAGGGTTTTGAGAAATAAAAAAGAAGAGTGAAGAGTGAATGAGAAACTTGAGTTTTCTTTGCAATTTCCCATTGATTTATCATCATTAGAAGGTAAGGAAACTTAATTTGAATCTACTGAAGTTTTGATATGTTTATAACCATTTTATGTTATGTATACATTATGAAAAATTTTGTATAATGTATTGTGTTGTTTTGAAAGAATTTTTTTTTACTTTAAATTATGTTTTTGAACAAGAATAAGGTTTAGGTCAGGTGAGAATTGTGGAAAATTAAGGGGAAAAAATTTCTCCTCTTTTGATGGGTGAATGGAAAAATGCATTTATTATGAATTGCATTAGTTTAGGTATAAAATAAAAGGTTAATTAAAAATTTGAAGAAAAACTCATATACTTCTTGATAGCATAGGTTCAGCCAATGGAATCCTCTAAAGGAGGGATGATTGATTTAACTATTGTGTGGAATTGTTTAAATTATGCATGTGATGAGGTAAATTAATTTATATAAAGAAAAAAAAGTTGAAGAGAAACTTAAAAGAAACACATGATTTCTTTAAAGAAAAAGGGGGGGTGTATTCGGTCAAGGATTTGCATGGTAAATTTTTTTGTAATTGTTAAATGTTTTCATTTAATTATGAATGTGTCATATAACGTGTTTAATTAATTGAAAATGTTAAATAAATTGAGAAAAGGTATTTATTGTATGTATTATATAAAAACAATGAGGATTGTTATTTTGGAACTTAGATATGGTTCCTAATTTTATAGAAATGATAGTAATGAAATTAGTCTTATGTTGATTGGATGTATTTCAACAGTGATACCACAAGCCAAAGGAGGTACATGATCATCATGTATGACAAATAGTTGTTTAACTAATTAGTATTTAAAAATATATTTTTATCAAGGTTTTATATCATTATATTGCACTTAAAGTATCATTAAATTCATTAACTTAAGTATGTTTTTATAATAACAAGTCTGATAATATGAAATATCTTTAATTTATGTTAAATGCTTATTTTAAATGTAAACATATCTCATAATTTAAAAAATTAATTGATGTGATTAATTATTGAAAGTGAAAAGACAATAAGAGAGTTAAGCTTAGAAAAAAAATGCTGATTCAGTCCAAATGGAAACACTAATTAGTCATTGGGTTATATTTAGAGTTGTAGGACTTGAATTTGGGTTTGCTCTATATAGATGGAAAGTTAAAATATAGGCCTAAAACTTTTATTAGAGTCTAAAATTCAAAAAGACCGTTTTCAAGCTCATATTGTAGTAACAATGAAGAAGTCCGAATCTGTCTTGCAGCTTAGATACTGTTCATTGTTCAACCCAAATCTTGAGTTCTAGAACTCTAAATAACTCTTTTTTTTTGTTGAAAAACTAAGATGATTTCCTAGAACTTTCATAAGACAGTTTGTTCAAATTCTAATGTTAGCAATGACGTTTTGTTTAGACAAAAAGACAAAGATTGTCACCAAATCACGCATTGTGATTTTCATATCAAGATCATGCTTTTGCTTTCTTTATTATAATGCTTAAGTTTTGCTTACATTAATTTCTTATTTATACTTCTCATTTTCTTTACTTAGTTAACTTTTATTTTAATTATATTCTTATCTTGTTTATTTATATTCTCTCTTTTATTATATCAAGGTGAGATTGTTACACTAATGGTATAAGAATAAATATAATATAAACTCAACATGGACTTTAATGTTTGATACTAACATGTTAAGTATTTGTTACCTTTTTCACTTTTAATACTTTATTTAATAAATGGTTAATCTAGATTTATATTGTATAATCTTGGTACAACAAATACTTAGTACTTTCATAACTCAACTGTATGGTATAACTGACTCCTCTGTCATGAAATGAACTTGATTTGTTGTTAACATAAATTATAATCATTAGTACTTGATAAAATTTACATGTATTAGTATTATTCGAATAAGATAACTAATGTAATTATATTAATAATTTATAATCCGATTGGAACCTTCTTTATGTGTGATTTCTAATTGAGTAATAAAAAGAGTTTATATTATACTTATTTGAAATATCATTAGTGGATCTTCTAACCTTGATAATTAATTTTACATTAATCTTACATCTCAAAATCCTTTTCAACTCATCATCATTGTTATTATTATTTATAATTTATACAGTTAACCTTCTTGTGGTTCGACTGTGGTATTGCTAGGTTATTTATTATTTTAACACTTTTATAGTTTGGAGAAGAAATCAATATTTTATTCTTGTCAAGTTTTTGGCGTCGTTGTCAGGTAGGTAAATTCTTGTATAAATTATAATATTTATTTTGTTTTCTCTTTTTACTTTTCTTATATCTAATTTTTATTTATTTTGTTTTCTTTATTATTTTATTCTCTTCCTACACATGCATGCATGAGAGTTTGGGTACGTATAAGTCAATGAAATGCTTAACATAAGAGTTATTCGATCCAATACCAGCCCCTTCTTATCCTTGGTTTTATTGATGAAAAAAGAAAGATGGCACTTGGTGATTTTACATAGACTATCGGGCATTGAATATACTTACCATAGATGATATGCTAGATGAGCTATATAGTGCAACTTATTTCACTGAACTATATTTGAGAGCTGGTTATCATCGGGTACGAGTTCATACTTTTGATATTCCAAAAACTACTTTCAGAGCCCATAACAACCATTTTGAATATCTAATTATGCCTTTCGTTTTATACAATGCCCCATTCATCTTTCAAGCCATTATGAACTCTATATCTCGCTCTCGTCTTTGTAAATTTATACCAGTTTTCTTTGACGACATTCTTTTTTATAGTCCTACTTGGGATTCCCATCTACAACATGTCAAGATCACCTTAGACATATTGCAGCAATATTAGTTTTTCATTAAAGCCAGCAAGCGGGATTTAGGCAAACAGGAACTAGAATATTGGGGTTCTATTGTGGCACACCAAGGAGTCAAGGTTGACCACAAAAAAATTTAGGCCATGGTAGCTTGGCCACAGCCTGTCAACATTACTGAGTTACGTGGATTTTTAAGCTTGACAGGTTACTACAGGAAATTTGTTTAGAATTATGGACTTTTGGCTCGACCTCTAAACAATCTCCTCAAAAAGGGCAACTTTCACTGGATTATAGAGGTAGGAGTTGCATTCAACCTGCTGAAGCAAGCCATGACAACGACTCCAACTCTTACTATGCCTAATTTTAATGACACCTTCATTATTGAAACTGATGCCTCAGGTGATGGAATTAATGATGTTCTTACTAAGCAGGGCCAACCTATTGCATTCATGAGTTACTCTTACTCCAATTTGGTCATAGCGGCCCTATCTCTTGGGACAAAAATTCTTCATTCAAACCGATCATAGGAGCCTCAAATATTTCTTGGAACAGCGTGTGGCTACTCTTAGAGCAACAGAAATGGGTTACGAAGCTGTTAGGTTATGATTATGAAATTATCTATAGACCAGGACGTGACAAATCAGCAGCTGATGCTTTATCATAGAGTCCTGATAGTCCTCTCTTTAACTCTTTATTTGTTCCTTAGTTCACTCTTTGGGAGGACATAAAAAGAGCTGCACAAGATAATCCATACATGTAGCAAGTTACACAATGATTAACTACTAACCCCACTGGTCTATACTCCATGCAAAATGGTTTACATTTCTATAAACAAAGAGTGGTGGTTCCACAGCCTATCCATTACTTGCTGCTACAAAAATTTCATGACAGTAAAATGGCAGGACATTCGGGAGTTTTAAGAACCTTCAAGCGATTAAGTCAACAATTTTATTTGCCATCTATGTATTAATCAGTGCAGGATTACATTATGCAGTGTGAAGTTTGTCAACGACCAAAAATTACAACTCTTGCTCTAATAGGATTGCTTCAGCCACTGCCCATTCCTTGTCAAGTGTGGGAAGATATCAATTTGGATTTTATTGAAGGTCTTCCCTCTTCTCATGACAAAGATAGTCTTTTGGTGGTTGTTGATGGATCTAGTACGTATGCTTATTTTGTTGCTTTGTCCCATCCATTTTCTGCCAAGACTGTAGCTGAACAATTTGTTGAACATATCGTCAAACTCCATGGCATGCCGAAATCCATCATTAGTGACCGTGATCCCATTTTCATTAGCAAATTTTAGCAAGAATTCTTCACAATGTCAGGAACCCAACTAAAATTGAGTTCTGCCTGCAATTTGCAGACTGATGGACAAACAAAGGTTGCGAACCATTGTGTTGAACAATACCTCTGTTGTTTTGTCCATGAATGGCCATGAAAATGGTATAGTTATTTACCTTGGACTAAATTCTGGTATAATACTGCCTACCACAGCTCCACGGGGATGACGGCTTTCCAAGCACTGTATGGTCGACTTCCTCCTTCCATTCCTTTATATTCGAATGAATTACTCCAGCACTTGAAAATGAATTTGGACAAAGCTGCTAATTGAAGTTCATCAAAGCCTTTTACATTGGGATGAATTACTCCAGCACTTGAAAATGAATTTGGACAAAGCTGCTAATTGAATGAAACAAATAGTTGACAAATCCACACGTTTTATTGAATTTCAAGTTGGTAATATGGTTCTTTTAAAGTTACAACCTTATCGCCAACAAACCGCATTCAAACGAGTTCACCGGAAACTTGCCAATAAGTTTTACAACCCTTATTGCATTGAGAAAAAGATTAACAATGTTGCATATCATTTACAATTACCAGCCAGTACAAGGATCCACCTCGTTTTTCATGTTTCTCTTTTAAAGAAATATATTGGGGATCCTCCACAGCTTACCTTAGAGATGCCCTTAATTTTAGATGAAGGAGTAGTTTCTATAATCCCAGAGAAGATCCTTGACACACATTAGATTAAACAGGAGGATAAATTTGTGGAAGAAAGTTTGGTCAAATGGTAGCAGTTGCTTGCTGAAAATGCTACCTAGGAGAACACCATGTTGTTACATGCTTAGTTTCCTTCATTGAACCATGAGGACAAGGTTCCTATTAGTAGGGGGATGTTGATAGGCCAAGAAGATCTTAAAGAATCCTTAAGAAGAATCCCAAGATTTTAGCTTGAAGTGAAGACCAAGTATCAGCTTTTATATTTTTTTTTCATTATTGTTGTTTCACATTGTTTACTGTTATTATAAATTTCTCTTAAAATAAAGGTAGATAGTTCATGAAGTTAAGGTTAATTTGTTAAACTAAAATTTTATTTATTGGAATGTTAGCATGAAATAAAGAGAACGAAAGAATTTCTTGAAACAAGTATGGTTTAGCTTTCATCCTAAGAAAGTCACATTTCTTCCTGAAAGGTAGATGATCAGCACGATACCATACATATATAAAAAATATTATATTAAATTTCTTGATATAATTATAAATTTATTGTAAATAAAAACACAAATACAATAAAACAATCATTCAAAAAAAAATGTGATGAGTGAAAACAGCTGCAAACTTGAACTCTAAATCTCAATTTTATTTCTTTGAAAATAAATCAAATAAATTTTAACTTAAAAAGGTTTAAAATACCTTTAAATAGATATGAAACCAACCTATACTAGATAATAAAATCATAATCCTATAATGTAAAGGAGAAAATAACATAAAATGAAAAATAACACAAAAAGTTCAAAGAAATAAAGGAAAATTAACCAAACATTATTTTTTGAGACTTATTTTAGGAAATCAGCGTAGTAGATAAACAAGCAAAGCAGGTTTTTAGTAGAACTAAGCCTTATATTTTTTTAAAAAAAAAGTTAAATTTCATCAAACAATCAAATAAAAAATTATATTATCTTTTAAGCATTATACTAATTTGATACAATTAGGTATCATCTTGGGCTTACCCATGTCCCCCTAATTTATAAAATATTTGCTAGATTATTTATGTATTTTGTTTGGAATAGATCTCTATATAACTGTGATATATATAACTGAGATAGATGTTCACCTGGTTATCCTTCAATTTTAAGTGACTCGGCTGCATCAAATATTTTTTATCATATATTAATCCCATCACAACCTATAATATGTATTTATGGTAAATTAATATGTAAATGTTTCCCTAACGGACCGTATAAAGTTTGTAGCTATACACATGGTCTAGCTTGATGCTCCATGTAGTTCAATGCTAAAAAACATGTCTGTTAGTTTCTAATCTCAAATGTATGTTATTATAATATCATTTTTATAATATTTTTATAATATTTTTTCTTTTTAGAGTGGTTGTGCATTTATATACTAAAGGATAGGTCACCCTCATTTTCGTCATTCCAATACTGTAGAAATCACTTTAGAGGTTCTAATGGATTATAGAATTATAGTAACCTTAATTGAAATTATAGATAAAATTAAAAGTTTAATTAAAAATAAAATTATATAAATCTAAATTCAAAAATTAATGTGGAAAAAAAACTATTTAAAATTAAAGTTTGTAAACAGTACAATTATATAAAATTAAAAATTTTAAATCAATCAGAAATGTAATTGAAAAAAATCATAATTTCAAGGATTGTAATAAATTTTATCATAAAATATTGTTTTGATTACTATTTATTTTTTTTTAAATTTTTTTTATGAAAAGACTAGAAGATTATTTTGCAAATATATTTAATACCTATAATCTTCATTAAATTTAATACAATTTACACAAAAATAACTATTTGATATCTGGCTTCACCCGGTATTATCTGTTTATGTTGATTGACATTACAGCAATCATAATACCAGTCTTTCTTCTCCCCCGTACAGGCAAGACAACCTGATCTTTTTCTCACCCAAACACCCCACCCCGGCCACTGCATGCATAAATTCTACACGCAGGAGCCAAGGTTTAAGTTTTTAATGAGCTCAGCCCATGCCAGCCAGCCCACCCTTAAAAAGATGAGCCCATATATGCTGGACTGATCTCAGCCCAGCCAATATATTTAGTTATAATATATATATATATATTATAATATTATATATTATTAAAAAAATATTATAAATTCAAAAAAATTATAATTTTCTCACATATTTTTCTATTAACTGTTGATATTGTAAGCTGATCAATTTACATAATAAAATATAAATCTGGTATTAAAATAACTAATTTTATTCAAAATATTTTTAAATTTTTCAAAAAATTCCAAAAAAAATAAAAAAATTAAATTAATTTTCCTTTTCAAAAAATAAAAAATATCTTATTTTCATGCATATAGTTAAATTTTAAAAAAAATCAACTAAATCTTCATAAAAGAAAATTTAGATCTTTCTTATTTTAATTCCATCACAACAGACTGTATAATAAATTAACCTGTAAATGTTTCCCTAACAGACTGTATCAAGTTTTTAGCAACACGCATGGTCTACCTTGATGCTTGTGGTTCATCGCAAAAGAAATGTTCTTTAACATCCTTATCTCAAATATATATATATATATATATCATTATTATATCATTTTTATAATATTTTTTTAATTCTTTTAGAGGGGTGGAACATTTATATGCTATGTCCACATTTTAACAGTTATACATTAAAGGATAGGCCGCCCTCTTCCTCATCGTCGTCGTCATCCTCATCCTCATCGTCATCAACTACTCATTCCAACATTCCAACGTCGTAGACATCACTTTATAGGGTTCGATGGATTGCTTAAATTAATTTCAGAAAAATAAGTTCAACAGTGGACCTTACGTGTAAGCAAACACAGTGGCTGGCAATTGGCTAGCATTCCACAAGTTGACTGTTGAGCATTTTCATTGTCAAGCAGACAAATGGATAGATAAAATCTCTCAAAGCTGAAAACTATCCTCGCCTCCCCTATATATAGTTCCATCTCCTTCCCTTAATCCATCACATCGCAAGAGAAAGGAAAGATGACAGATGTTTGCTCTGGTAAGCGATTGATTTATTGTAATGTGCTTATTTATGTATACAACAGTGCATGAGAACCATGCCATTGAGTTTATATATATATATGTGTGTGTGTGTGTGTGTGTGGCTATGCAAGTGTGTGTGTGTGTGTGGCTATGCATTTAATTTAACCCTTCTTCTTGATACATTTAACTATAATTCTTGGTAACCTTAGATTCTGGAAAGCGTTCGTGGCCGGAGCTAGTGGGAATAAAAGGAGAAGTGGCAGCTAAAATCATCGTAAGAGAGAATCCCAAGGTTGGTGCTATGATTGTGAAGGAAGGAATGATGGTGACCATGGATTTCCGTGAGGACAGGGTCCGAGTGTGGGTTGATCAATGTGGAATTGTGAAAGATATTCCACAAATTGGTTGATCAGAGGACGAAATATGCAGTTGTTTAAGCTGTACTGACATATATACGTGTAAGGTTCGTCATGAAGATTGTACCAAATAACCAGCATATGTAATCATGCTATTTAAACAAATTAATCTTCAATAAAATGGTTTGTCTGTTGTAAGAGAATCTTATATTATTTTTATATCATCTTTAAACTATTTTATTATTATAATTCCAAATAATAAAGTCCCAGAACGTGTACACAATGAAAGAATATGACAATAAATTTTATGAAGTGCAACTAGCCATTCTCTCCAACTTCTTGTCGTTAACTTTTTCTCACAGATTTAAAAACCTCTATCCTCAATCATTGCTTCCAACCTTATAATTAAAATATTATATAATTAACTGGATGGATTCATATTAATGGTAATTCATTAATGTTAATTATGTTCGAGGATGATTGAATGAAGGAATTGAGATAGTGTATAGAAGTGAAATAGGTTTAAATTGATGACATGACAAATTTTATTATAAGGAAAATTGTGCCGGAGTTTTGATAAAAACTATAATAACGCACATAAAATAATTGCAGCATTTTCAAAATTAAATGCATGTTTTTTCGAGGTATTAGAGTTGTTATAATTAATTTAATGTTTTTTTAATATCAAATGCATTTTTAAAGCTTCTAAACACAGACAAACAAAATGCTATATGTATAGAGAGACCTGTTTCCCAAATGTGGGGAAATTTAAAAACATCTGAAATCTTGAAAAACTAAAAAGTTCTCTATCTCTTTTTTTTTTTGTTTAATTTCTAATATATAACATCTAAACCCAAACTTTCTTTTCATGTTTCTTAATTTTTCCAATTTTGTAAAAAAAAAATTGAGTATTTTTTCCCCCTCCATGTTACAGAAGACTCTGTTGATTGCAGTGTAATAATTGAGGTCGAGGAACGATATTTTAGATATATAATATAATATAGTTTGAATATATGTTAAGATTATAAGCTTTATATGTGTTCTTCTAGGTAAAATGAGATGGAATCTCTATGCACTGCTGAGGGTTTATAAAGTAAATATATTTAATAATATTATAATTATAAATTAGTACTAAATAAGTAACAAAAATAAAAAGTATGATAGAGATAATATTTTATGTTAGAAAAAAAAGTTATGTTTTTGATAAAAAAAATATAAAGATTGAACAAAATAATTTGTAATAATTTATAATGTTTTATAAAAAAAATACAGTTCTTTCATCATATAATTTAACTTTTTTGTTAATAAAAATAAAAAAATTACAAAACTAAATTCTCTATCATCTTAATATTAAAAAAAAGCAATAAAGATAATTTTTGGAAGGAAAAAAACCTATGAGGAAAAATATTGTAACAATTGACAATGTTTTGTGAGAAAACTTATAGTGTTTTCTGCAATAAAATTGATAAAGATAATTTTTAAAAAATAAAAAAAATTATTTAGACAANGTGTTTTCTGCAATAAAATTGATAAAGATAATTTTTAAAAAATAAAAAAAAATTATTTAGACAAATACTATAGCAATTCATAGTATTTTGTGATAAAAGTTACAATACTTTCCCTATATGATTTAGCTTATAGTAATTATAATTCTTAACCAACTTAATACTAAAAAAAATCGATAAAGATAATTTAAAAAAAAATCATATAAAAAAACACTACAAAATTCACAGTGTTTTAATCAAAAAAATTATAAAGTTAAATTCTCAATAAACTCAATATTAAAAAAATAAAATTAAAAAAGATAATTTTAGAAACAAATAACAAAAAATACAGAAAAAAGAAAAAAAACATGTTGGAAATACTATAGTAATTTATAGTATTTTGTGATGAAAGTTACAGTGCTTTCAAAGTTACAGTGCTTCCCTACCTTATTTAACGTTATTTGCAATAACTTATATTTATAATTCTCAACCAGCTCAGCATTAAAAAAAAAAACTAGTAAAGATAATTTTAAAAAAATTATGAGAAAACAAATTATGTTAAGATATACTCTAGCAATCTAGAGTATTTTGTGGGGAAAGCTACAATGCTTTCCTTACATATTTATACTTTATTACAAAGTTAAATTCTAACTAGATTAACATTAAAAAATAAAATAGAAAAACCTTATGGGAAAACACTGTAGTAATCCATAATATTTTAAAGGAAAAAAATTACAAAGCAAAAAATTTAACTAGCTGAATATTAAAAATATAAAATTAATAAAGATAATTTAAAAAAAATAATCAAAAAAAGGAAAAGTTGGGAAAAAATAATTAAAAAAGAAAAAAAGAAAAAAAAGGGGTATGTTAACCACTCTTATTAAATGAAGTTACAAGGGACCGGAAAAGGAGTATACGCTGGACACATAAATATACTTCATTGGAATAGTTAATGATGATTTTGTCTATTTACTTGGAAATTTTATCACTAGTTATCAAGGAGATTGAAGTTTTTTTTTTATAATGCCCATTTTTTATTATTAAATTAATCAAGGAAAAATAAGTTTTTTTCTATCTTAACTATAGTGAAATGACCAAAATATAATTAGAAGAAAAAAACTTAAACCTAGTTTTAAAGGATATTTTTATAATGATTTTTTTAATTATAACGTCATCTATCTTAGAGGCAATTTAGTATGTGATTACATATACAAAAAAATAAATAATTATTAAAATGTAAAGTAAAATAACAAAAATGATCTTAAAAATAAAAATTTAAAACTAGAGTCGATGGAATTTTTGGTCTTTTCACAATGAATTGTTTTTTATTATTAATTTAATTTAAAAGTAATTTGATATTTGACTAAATAATAAAAAAAAGGTTAGACAAGTAAAGCACACTCCATGACATGTAAGAGATGACTAAGCCATTGATCGACGTGTATTGTGACTCTTTATATCCAAAAATACCCTTATGCCATTTAATTAGAAGCATTGTCATGTTTTTTTATTAGTGAAGTAGCGTATGTCAGCTATAGTGATTGTGGTCCAATTTGTTACTGGTGGACCTTTTCTTTTCTCTCTCATTTAAAAAAAGTATAACTTAATAATTTTTGTTGTTGGTATTTCAATTTTAATATTTATTTTTTTATTTTTTATTTTTATTCCTGATCCTTTTATAGAAATTTTATTTGTTTTCAATTCCATCTATAAATTCCAAATTGATATAATTTTTGTTTTTTTATAGTTGATCCTTATTTTTTAGATTTTTAATTTTTTTAGCTATTTTGTAAAAGTTTTACATGTTTCAAATTTTATTCATCAATTCAAATTTATGAAAAAATATTTATATTGAGTTTTTAACTTGGATAAGTTACCTATTATACTAAAATTATTTTGAGAAATTTTTATATTCTTCTCTCTAGGATGCTCATCCCTTACAATAAGATTATTTTGAAAATTCATTGTATTTTTTTTAAGGGTAGATCATTCATTATAATAAGATTACTTTGAAAAATCATCGTATTTTTTACCAGCTTAAAAAAATTGTTATATTTTTCCATCTAAGCAGGTCATTCATTACAATGAGATCATTTTAAATATTTTTTGCGTTTTTCACTCAGGTATGTTGTTTAATACAATGAGACTTCTTCAAAAATCTTTATGTTTTTTGCTTGGGCATATCAACCATTACAATAAAATCACTTTGAAAAACTTTTGTTTTTTTCACCACTTTCAAAACACTTTGTAATTTTTTTTCTGAGTAAGTCACTCATTATAATAAGACCACATTTCAAACTTTTTTTTTTCTAAACGGGTCACTTATGATAATTCGATCATTTTAAAACTCTCTAAATTTCTTCAATAAATAGGTTCTCTAGTACAACTTTACCACTTCAGAAAAAACCTTTGGGCCTTTTCTCTTAGTGCGCCTTTCTATCCCTTATTTCAAATATTTTTAGAATGATTCATCATTTTTTGATATTTTAAGTCTGTTACCTATCATTTTTTTTGCTTTACGATGCTTACTATCTAAAGTTTCTTACAAGACTTTCTATTGTAAACATTGTAAAGATAAAGACAATTGTTATAACTTATTTTTGGACTATTCTTCAACTTTATTTATTTATTTTTAAATTAAAAAATAAAAGCCGGTAATATGGAGAAAGCAAGCTGATAAGGATTTCAAACATATAGAAAAATTAAGTTGCAATTTTGGATGTACTTTAAAGCTTAATTGTACCTTATTATATCTAAGATTGAAGGAACAATACGGATTCACAATAAAATTAAATGATTATTAGACGAATCTGCATAGAAAATAAACCTAAGGATTAAATATAGGCCAATTTGATTTAATTATAGGTCAAATCAATGTTTAATTATGTTTAAAAATTATTTTAAATCACCTTATCATCATCATTCCACCATTGTAGAATGGATTGTAGAATGATAGGAACCTAATTGATTGAACTCAAGGATGAAATTAAAAGTTTATTGGTCAATTGGAAGTCAAATTACATAAATCTAAATCCAAAAACCAATGTGAAAAAAAACACTAAATCCTGGGGTTGAAATTGAAGCTCATAAAAGGTACAATTATATAAAATTAAAAGTTTTAAGCTAATCAGGGGTATAATTGAAAAAAATCATAATTTGAAGGACTATAATGAACTTTACCATAACAATGTCATTTTGATTTCTATGTATCTTTTTCTTAAATTTTTCTATGAAAAAACTATTTAGTAAGATATTTTATAAATACATTTAATATCTTTATCCTTCATCAAATTTAATAAAATTTATATGAAAATCACCTCTTAACATTTAATTTTATTTTGTTATGATCTGTTTAAGTTAATTGATATAGTAGCAGCTATAATACTAGTCTAAAATTATTAATCTTACAAAGATTTTTTTTGTTAAGATTTGACGACTCATGATATTCACTTTAAATCACTAATTTAATATTATTGTGGTTAAACTAAATGCCAAGATTTGATATAATTAAAAAACAAATATTTCTCTTCCATCCTAAATAAAAAGATTTATATTATATTGTTTGAAAGGGGAGAACTCAGCGTGCAAAATTTGTAAAAAATCATTTTGTTACTATGATTTTTACCTCCGCCGGCCTCACTTCCCCCCTCCTTTTCTCCACCTCCAGTGACACCATCACCTCTAGCCACCGTTAAAGATCTACCTCTAGCCATCGTACTAGGAATGCCTCCAGTCTTTCTTCTCCCACGTACAGGCAAGACAAGTACATCTTTTTCTTACCCAAACACCTCACCCCGGCCACTGCATGCATAAATTCTTTATGCAGCTGCCAAGGTTTAAGTTCTTTGATGGGCTTAGCCCATGCAGGTCAGCCCATCCTTAAAAAATGAGCCCAAATATTCTGGGCTGATGCAGCCCAGCCATTATATTTAATTATAATATAATAATAATGTATATTATAATATTATATATTATTTAAAAAACAAAAAAACATCATAAACCCATTCAAAACAACTATGATTTTCTTAAATATTTTTATATTAATTTTATATAATATCAGGTTATTTATTTACATAATAAAATATCAATCTAATATTAAAATATCTAAATTTGTTCAAACTATTTTTTTAAAATTTAAAAGAATTTTGAAAGAAAATCTTTTTTCATGCATATAGTTAAATTCTAAATTTTTTTTTCAAATGTATGTTCATAAAAAATAATATGAATCTTTCGTATGTTTTTTTAAAAATACTATATCTTGTTTATGATACAGTAATTCCATTACAACCTGATAGTATATATTCATGGTAAATTAATATTTAAATTTTTCTGCATCAAGTTTTTAGCTCCACATATTCTACCTTGATGCTTGTAGTTCAACGCAAAAGAAATGTTCTATTGCATCCTTATCTCAAAAATATATGTATCATTATAATATCTTTTTAATGTTTTTAGAGGGGTGGAGCATTTACATGCTATGTCCATATTTTAACTGTTATATATTAAAGGATAGCCCGCCCTCGTCGTCGTCGTCGTCGTCGTCGTCCTCATCCTCATCTCATTCCAACGTCGTAGACATCACTCTATAGGGTTCCGATGGATTGCTTAAATTAATTTCAGAAAAATAAGCTGAACAGTGGATCTTACGTGTAAGCAAACATAGTGGCTGGCAATTGGCTAGGATTCAACAAGTTGACTATTGACAATTTTAATTGTCAATCAGACAAATGGATAGATAAAAAGCTCTCACAGCTGAAAACTATCCTCGCCTAGCCTATATATAGTTCCATCTCCTTCCCTTAATCCATCAAATCGCAAGAGAAAGGAAAGATGACAGATGATTACACTGGTAAGCGATTGATTTTATTGTAATGTGCTTATTTATGTATACAACAGTGCATGCGAACCATGCCAATGAGTTTATATATATTTATGGCTATGCATTTAATTTAACCCTTCTTCTTGATACATTGAACTATAATTCTTGTTAACCTTAGATGCGGGAAAGAGCTCGTGGCCGGAGCTAGTGGGAATAAAAGGAGAAGTGGCAGCAAAAATCATCGTAAGAGAGAATCCCAAGGTTGGTGCTGTGATTGTGAAGGAAGGAATGATGGTGACCATGGATTTCCGTGAGGACAGGGTCCGAGTTTGGGTTGATGAATGTGGAATTGTGAAAGATATTCCACAAATTGGTTGATCAGCAGACGAAATATTCTCTTGTTTAAGCTGTACTGATATATATACGTGTAAGGTTCGTCATGAAGATTGTACCAAATAACCAGTATATGCAATCATGCTAATTAAACAAGTTAATCTTCAATAAAATGGTTTGTTTGTTGTAAGAGCATCTTATATTATTTTAACATCATCTTTATAGTATTTTATTATTGTAATTCCTAATAATAAAGTCCCAGAACGTGTATACAATGAAAGAATATGACAATAAATTTTATGAAATTCAAGCATGTTCTACAGATTACAGCGTGCTCCCATCATCAAATCCTGTAACCAGCCATTCTCTCCAACTTCTTCTCTTTTACTTTCTGGCACAGATTTAAAACCTCTATCCTCAATCATTGCTTGAAATAGTTAACGATGATTTTGTCTATTTACTTGAAAATTTTAACACTACTTATCAAAGATATTAATTTTTTTTTAATAAAACCCATTTGTTATTATTAAATTAATCAAGGAAAAATAAGTTTTTGTATTTTCATAATGTTTTTTTGTATAATTATAATGTCACCTAAGAGACAATTTAGTATTTGATTACAAATAAAAGGCAATAAATAATTAAAATGCAAAGTGAAATAATAAAAATATTCTTAAGACCAAAAATTTAAAACAGGAGTCAATAGAATTTTTCATCATTTCAAAATAATTTTTTTTATTAATTTGATTTAAGGATAATTTGATATTTAATGAAATAAAACAACAAAAAGTTTAGGCATGTGAAGCGTACTCCCTAGCATAGAAGAGACAACTGAGCTATTTGATTGATATATATATATATATATATATATATAGTGCTTTCCTATGTTCAAAAATACCTTTATATCATTTCATTAGAAGCATTGCCTCGTCTTCTTATAGTAGAGTGACGTGTGTCGATTATAGTGATCTAATTTGTTACTGGTGGATTTTCTTTCGTTTCTTTTCTCTCTCATCCCCTAAAAAGTACAACTTAGTCATCTTTGTTGTTGGTATTTCAACTTCAATCTTCAATCTTTTGATTTTTAATTTTTATTCTTGATTTTTTTATAGAAATTTTACTTGTTTTCAATTCCATCTATAAATTCCAAGTTAATATAACTTCTTCTTTTTATATATAGTTGATCCTTAGTTTTAGATTTTTAATTTTTTTAGCCATTTTGTAAAAGTTTTATTCATTTCAAATTTCATCCATCAATTCAAATTTATGAAAAAAAAAATCTTTGTATTGAGTTTTTCACTTGAATAGATCACCCATTACAATAAGATTATTTTAAAAATCTTTATATTTTTCTCTCTAGACAGGACATCCATTACAATGATATCATTTTAAAAATTCATTGTATTTTTCTCTACAGGCAGGTCATCGATTATAATAAGATTATTATGAAAAGTTACCGCATTTTTCACCACCATAAAAAATCTTTGTGTTTTTTACCTAGACAGATCATTTAGTATCATGAGACCTTTTTGAAAAATCTTTGTTTTTTTTACTTGAACATGTCATCTATTACAATTAAATCACTTTGAAAAACCTTTGCATTTTTCATCACTTTGAAAACTCTTTTTATTTTTTATTTAAATAAGTTACATATTACAATGAGACCACATTGCAAACTCTTTTTCATTTTTCCTAAAAGAATCACCGATGATAGTTTGACCATTTCAAAACACTTTAAATTTCTTCAATAAGTAGGTTCTCTGGTACAACTCTACCACTTGAGAAAAAACCTTTCAGTTTTTTTTTTAGTGAGCTTTTCTATCCCTTATTTCAAATAATTTTTAAAAGGATTCATCATTTCTTGATATGGTGTGTCCATTATCTCTCATTCTTTTTTTCTTTACAAAACTTACCATTTAAAGTCTCTTACGAGACTTTCTATCATAAGCATTGTAAAGAAAAATGGCAATTGTCATAACCCATTTCTAGATTATTCTTCAAATTCATTTTTTTTTCAAAATTAAAAAAAACTAAAAGTTGATAACATGGAGAAAGCAAGTTGATGCGGATTTCAAACATATAGAAAAATTAAGCTGTAATTTTAGATGTACTTTGAAGCCTAATTATACCCTATTATATTTAAGATTGAAGGAACAATGCAAATACAAGATAAAATTAAATAATTATTAGATGAATCTGCATAGAAAATAAGTTTAAGGAGATAATTAGATTTTTTAATAGGCCAATTTGATTTAATTATGGGTCAAATTAAAGTTTAATTAGATTTAAGAATTACTTTGGGTCGCCCTTATCATTATCATTCCACCATTGTAGAAATCACTTTATAGGTTCTAATGAATTGTAGAACAATAGGAATCTAATTGATTGAAATTAGAGGTGAAATTAAAAGTTTAATGGTGACACAACCAAAATACTAATGTCCTCTTCCAAATACAGAAGTGTCGAAGTAATAAATAAGCTGGCAAGACCGGGTTCGAACCATAGAGATTAATTATATAAATTTTAAATAACAACAACAACAACAACAACAACAACAATAATAACAGCAAGAATAGTAGTAGTAGTAGTAGTAATGATAATAATAAAAGAAGAAGAAGAAGAATAATAAGTTGATAAGAACTTTGAGATGGAAAACCAATGTAAGGATTAAACAATAATAATAAAAAATATCAAAGTTAAAGGATCCACTAATGATATTTCAAATAAATATAATATAAACTCTTATTATTTAACTAGAAACTACACACAATGAAGGTTCTAGTTGGATTATAAATCATTAAGATGATTGCACTAGTTATTTTATTCGAATAATGCTAATACTTGTAAAGATTATCAAGTATTCATGATTATAACTTATGTTAACAACAAATCAAGTTCCTTTCATATAACAGGTGTAGGTTATATTATACGGTTAGGCTGTGAAAGTATCAAGTATTTATTGTATCAAGTGTTATATAACATAAATCTAAATCAACTATTTAACAAGCAAAGTATTAAAAGTGAACAATGTAACAAATACAAAACATATTAGTATCAAACATTAAGATGTATGTTGAGTTTACGCTATACTTATTCTTACATCATTATTGTAACCTTTTCATCTTAACATAATAAATTTAGCTAAACATAATAAAGAAGAGAAACATAAATAAATAGGATAAGAATATAAATAAGATAAAATTTATCTAAGTAAAAGAAAGGAAAAGAAAGGCATAAACAAGATATTAATAAAAGCAAAACTTGAATATTACAAAAATACAAAGAGAGAAAGTAAGGGCATGATCTTGATTTGAAAACTAAGATGCCTAAATACATAGCAAATGCCTCCTTTTATAGGTCAAAATTACAAACTATTGATTTGCTGACTAATTAACGAGTGGGTGACCAACTATTGACTTAGTGATAATTATTATCTTTTTTTTTGTTTGAATAAAATATCATTAATAATATTAGAATTTGAACCAAACCTTTATATGAAAATTCTAGAAAATTATCTCAGCTTTTCAAGAAAAAAATTGAGGTTATTTGGACTTCTAAAACTCAAGATATGGGATGAACATTGAATAGTATATGGGCCACAAGACAAATTCAGACTTCTTTGTTATTGCTACAATTTGAACTTGAAAACAATCTCTTTAAATCTTAGACTCCTATAATGTCTTAGCTTTCTATCCATATAAACTATATCTAAATCCAAGTTCTACAGCTCCAGATATGACCCAATTACCGAACAGTGTTTTAGTTTAGACTGCACTAGCATCTCTTTTCTAAGTTTGACCATTTCTTGTCCTTTTAATTTCAATACTTCAACTCATCAATCAATCCTTTTATTTATGTAATAGGCCTGTATTAGGATGAAAATTTACCATAAATTAAAGATATTTTATATTATTAGATATGTTGTTATAAAACATGTTTTAGTTAAGGAGTTTTTGATACTTCAAGTGTAAAATGATTATATAAAATCTTGATAAAAATATATCTTTAAGTACTAATCAAATGGTCAATTGGAGGTCAAATTGCTTAAATCTGAACCCAAAAACTAATGTGAAAAAAACACTAAATTCAAGGGTTTAAACTGAAGCTCATAAGGGGTACAATTACATAAAATTAAAAGTTTTAAGCCAATTAGGGGTATGATTGAGAGAAATCAAAATTTGAAGGACTACAATGAAGTTTACTATAACAACATCATTTTGATTATTATTTATCTTTTTCTTAAATTTTTCTTTAAAAAGACTGCTTAGAAAGCTACTTTGTAGGTGCATTTAACACTTTTATCCTTTACCAAATTTGACAAAATTTACACAAAAATAATCATTTAACATTGAATTTTACCCTAATATGGTCCGTTTAAGTTGATTGACATCATAGCATTTATAGTGCCAGCCTAAAATGACCAACCTTACTAGCTTTTTTCATGCTAGATTTGACAATTCACAATACCCATTTTGAACTAATAATTGAGATTATTTATAGTTAAACTAAAGGTTAAGATTTGACAAAATTAAAAAAAAATATTTCTCGTCCACTTTATATAAATAGATTGAGGGGGAGAAATCAACGTGTAAAATTTGTCAAAAATCGTTTTGTTATTAAGATTTATTTTCTCCACCGGCCACACTTTCACCCTTCTTTTCACGACCTCCGGTGACACCATCACCTCTAGCCACCGATAAAGATCTTCCCTAGAACACTAGGAATGCCTCCAGTGTTTCTTCTCCCCCTTAAAGGCAAGACAATCACATCTTTTTCTCACCTAAACACCCCACCCCGGCTACTGCATGCATAAATTCTACATGCAGTAGCCAAGGTTTAAGTTTTTGATGGCCTTAGTCCGTGCGGGCCAGCCCACCCTAAAAAAGATGAGCCCAAATATGCTGGATTGATGACAGCCCAGCCAATATATTTAATTATAATATAATAATAATATATATTATAATATTATATATTATTAAAAAACAAAAAAAATCATAAATTCATTCACAACAATTATAATTTCCTCACATGTTTTTGTATTAATTTTATATAATATCAAGTTGTTTATTTATACAATAAGATATAAATTTGGGATTAAAATATATAATTTTCTTTGAAATATTTTTAAAAAATTTCAATTTTTTTAAATATCAAAACTTTTAAATTAATTTTTATTTTTAAAAAATAAAAAAATATCTTGTTTTCATGCATATAGGTAAACTCTAAAAAAAAATTCAAATATATTTTCTAAAAAATAATTTGAATCTTTCTAATGTTTAAAAAAATAAAAAAAATATCATATCTTGTTTATGATATAGTAATTCCATTACAACCTGATAGTATATATTCATGGTAAATTAATATTTAAATTTTTCTGCATCAAGTTTTTAGCTCCACAGGTTCTACCTTGATGCTTGTAGTTCAACGCAAAAGAAATGTACTATTGCATCCTTATCTCAAAAATATATATATATATATATATACTATGTCCAAATTTTAACAGTTATATATTAAAGGATAGGCCGCCCTCTTCCTCGTCGTCGTTGTCATCCTCATCCTCATCGTCATCAACTACTCATTCCAACGTCGTAGACATCACTCTATAGGGTTCCGATGGATTGCTTAAATTAATTTCAGAAAAATAAGTTCAACAGTGGACCTTGCGTGAAAGCAAACATGGTGACTGGCAATTGGCTGGCATTCAACAAGTTGACTATTGACAATTTTCATTGTCAAACAGACAAATGGATAGATAAAAACTCTCAAAGCTGAAAACTATCCTCGCCTTCCCTATATAAAGTTCCATCTCCTTCCCTTAATCCATCACATCGCAAGAGAAAGGAAAGATGACAGATGATTACTCTGGTAAGCGATTGATTTTATTGTAATCTGCTTATTTATGTATACAACAGTGCATGAGAACCATGCCAATGAGTTTATATATATTTATGGCTATACATTTAATTTAACCAGTCTTCTTGATACATTGAACTATAATTCTTGTTAACCTTAGATGCGGGAAAGAGCTCGTGGCCGGAGCTAGTGGGAATAAAAGGAGAAGTGGCAGCAAAAATCATCGTAAGAGAGAATCCCAAGGTTGGTGCTGTGATTGTGAAGGAAGGAATGATGGTGACCATGGATTTCCGTGAGGACAGGGTCCGAGTTTGGGTTGATGAATGTGGAATTGTGAAAGATATTCCACAAATTGGTTGATCAGCAGACGAAATATTCTGTTGTTTAAGCTGTACTGATATATATACGTGTAAGGTTCGTCATGAAGATTGTACCAAATAACCAGTATATGCAATCATGCTAATGAAACAAATTAATCTTCAATAAAACGGTTTGTTTGTTGTAAGAGGATCTTATGTTATTTTAACATCATCTTTATAGTATTTTATTATAATAATTCCAAATAATAAAGTCCCAGAACGTGTACACAATGAAAGAATATGACACTAAATTTTATGAAGTTCAAGCATGTTCTACAGATTACAGCATGCTCCCATCATCTACTCTTTGTAACCAGCCATTCTCTCCAACTTCTTCTCATTTACTTTCTCTCACAGATTTAAAAACCTCTATGCTCAATCATTGCTTCCTCTCTCAACTTCACCACTCCAGATCTAAAAGCCACTGTTTTTGCCTCCCTCTCGACTTCAACATACTGAGTGCTGTTGGGGGAGGAGCTTTTTATTGCATGGTGAATTGGTTTATTAGAGAAAATAATGAAATGTAGGTCCCCTTAAAAGAAATATACGAGAAGCTGCTAAGCATGTCTAACATGTAGCTTTAGAACCACTCATGTCTTTGCAGCTGCCTTACCTAAAATGATACAAACATGGCATGACTTGCAAGTACCGTGCTGGCACTGCAGGATATAATATTTATATTATGGTGCCTTGAAGAAAAAACTCAATGTAATTAATTAAAACTAAATGGATAATATTTCATGAAACTCCAAACATAAGTACAAATCCCGTACTTAGTCATGCTTGAGGATAAGTAAACACACTAGAGATGGAATACTTGGTAAAATTAAAAACATCAATGATAAAATTAAAAAGCAAAGAAGATAGCATGAATTCTTCATAGAACTGAATTTAAAGGGATGTTTGTGGTTGTTAAAAGCCTTATAAAGCTTTTGAGAGAGGCTGGCCTAAAGGGAGGTATACCAGAGTTAAAAATAGAGTCTACTCTTATTGTGTCCAAATTAATTATCTTTAGCTAATTATACTTGTAAAATTATTTTGATCATGATTGTTTTAACTTATTTTAGTTTTGTTCACAGTTTAACTGATAATATAAAATACTATATTACACTTAGAATATCATTAAATTTAATAACTTAAGCATGTTTTATAATAAAAAATACCTTTAATTTATAGTAAATATTCATTTTAAATACAGACCTCTTACATAAATTAAAAGATTAATTGATGAGTTTAACTACTAAAATTAAAAAAACAAAGAGAGGGCTAAGCTTAAAAAAAAGATACTAGTTGAATTCAAATTGGAACACCATTGAGTTATTGATCATAACTAGAGTTATAAAACTTGAATTTAGGTATGGTTTAGATGGACAAAAAGTTAAGATATTGGTGTAAAACTTTTATGGGAGTCCAAAACTTAAAATGACCGTTTTTAAGTTCAAATTGTAGCAATAATAGAGAAGTAAAAATCTATCTTACAGTCTAGACACTATCCAATATTCAGCTCATATCTCAAGTTTTAGAAGTTCAAATAACTTCATTCTTATTTTGTTGGAAATTCAAGATAATTTTCCAAAACTTTCATGAAGACTATATATTCAAATTTTGATATTAACAATGATGTTTCCTATAAATAAGAAGATACAGATTGTTTCTATGTCAAAAGGTGGTCATCCATTCAATAATTAATCATTAAATCAATTGTTTTGAACTTTGACCTATAAAACAAGGTATTTTTCATACATTTAGGCATATTTATTTTCATATCAATATCATATTCTTGCTTTTTTCTTTGTATTTTTGTAATGTTTAAGTTTTGCTTTCATTAGCCTTTTGTTTATAATTTTCATCATAAATATATTCTTATCTAGTTTATTTATATTTCTTGTTTTCATAATGCTTAGCTAAGTTTAATATGTCAAGGTAAAAAGGATTCACTTACTACTAGAAAATCGATAAATACAAACAAAAATATCGAGGTAATATTTCTATTGGTAAATTTCCAAGGAATTTTACTGAAAGAAATATTCTCTCGGTATTTATTGAGGGAATTATGGTGGAAAAAATAAAACAAAGTTAAAAAAAATGATGACGTGTTATTTTTACCAATAGAATTTCTAACAAGATTTATTCTTTCGATAAAATCTGTCAATAAATTCATTATTAAACATGAATGGTAGAATCCATCGATAAATTCATTGCTAAACTGTAAATACTATTCATTATGTCAATTACAAAGGGAATCACCGATGAAACTTTTTTGTCGGTATTTTTTAGAGAGCTCCAAAACTGTTCACTTTCTAATTGCACAGCTAATTATTGTTCTGTACGGATAAAATCATCAACGAATTTAAAACTCATCGGTGTTATTTGGTTTTTTCCTAAAAAAATTCAATTAATTTAAGATTTTCATTTAAATATTACAAACGGAATCGCTAATAGATTGAATGATAGTCGATGATTGTTGGCAGTTTCTCAAAACTTTTTATGAAATTAAAAATTTAAATTAAATATTATAAATAAAATTACTAATGGAATAATTAAAAAATATTAATATTAATTATTCATCGATAAAACCATCGCTAACATGCCCCAATAAAAAGCCTGAATCTCCTTATTTTACAAGAGATAGACTCATTTCTTATTCTTCTTCGTATACTTCTTCTTCTTTTTGACTATATATAAAAAACATCAATATCTATTTCTTTCTCTTCTCTTCTCTTCTCATCATCTCTTTCTCTTCTCCTCCATGCATGGGTATGTTTGCTTTTTCTTTCTTCTTTTATCCTTTTAGTTTTTTTCAATTAATATGTTTTTTTTAAAAAAAATTATCTCCCTAGCTTCACTTGCAACTATATTAAGGTAAATTTTTTCTTTTTTCATCTTTTTTTATGATTTTTTACTATATTGTTTTTTTATTTTATTTGTAATTATTTTTGTTCTTAATAATTGTACAAATATTGTTGTGAGATTCTTTTTTCACATGAGATCAATTTTTAGTTCATTTATTTATAAGATTTTTAAATTTTTAGCAATTGCAACTTTATTTTTTTCATATGATTTTTTTTTATTTTTTAATTTATTTGTTGCAAATTTGTTTGAGTTGAATTTCTTATTCTTTTTTTTCAAGCATTTTGAGTATATATTATAGAGTGTTGATTGATATTAATTTAATTATTTTATAATTTTATAAAATAGATTTGTTTTAAATGTTTTTGAATAATTATCGATGGAATTACCTATGGTATTTTTCGAGGGATACACCGATGAAATGAAGTGGATAATTTTTTTTATGCATCTACTTAGTTAGTAAATCCATCGATAATAATATTTTTTTATTGCCGATAGATAAAAAATTACTAATGAAAGATTCACCAATGGAGAATTTTCTTTGGTGATTTCACTGGTAAAATAATTACTGATGGAATATGTGTCTTACGCTGACAAAAACATTCTATTGATAAAACTATTAAATATTGTAGTGACTAATGGTGTTAGGATATGTATAATATAAACTCAATATGGACTTTAATGCTTACATTCAAGAAAGTTTGCTATTAATATATCTTATCATTTTTATTTTATTAATTTTTAATACCTTATTTATTAAAAGAATAATCTAAATTTACAATAAATGCTTGATCCTTTATAAACAACTGTATGGTATAACCAACACTTGTACTATAAAAGAAACTTGATTAATTGTTAACATAAGTTAGCATCATGAATTCCTGATAACATTTAAAAGTATTACTATTACTTAAATAAGATAATTAATATGATCATGGTAAAAAATTATAATGAACTATTAAGGATAAATAATTCGATTGGAATCTTCTTTATGTATGGTTTACAGTTGAGTAATAAAAGGAGTTTACATTATACTTATTTCTAATACTATTAGTGGATCCTCTAATCTTAATAATTGTTTTTATCTTTGATTAATACTCACACCAATATCATATCTCAAAAGTTATCTTCAAATCCTTTTCATTTTTTGTTTATAATTATATATAGTTGACCTTTCTATGGTTCGATCCCAAACTTACTGAGTTATTTATTACTTCGACAATCCTACACTTGGAAGAAAATATCAATCTTTTAGTCATGTCAAGTTTTTGGTATCATTGTCAAGCAAGGTAAATTACAGTACAAATTACATATTTTATTTTGTTGTTTTTTCTTTTCTTTTCTTTTCTTTTATCTAACTTTTGTTTCTTTTATTTTCTTTCATTTTATTCTCTTTTTACATGTGCATGAGAGTTTGGTTACTTACATTAAGTGGTAAACTTTGTGAGGTATCCTCATCATTTTCAAAAAATATAGCTAAAGAAGATAATCAATCACTTCATAATGAGAATAATGAAAATAATTAAGTTAGAATATTTAAAGATCACATGAATCTATAAGAACAAGTGCATTTTTAGGTATAGTTTTCCCTCATAATGCATCTCATTTCAATTTTAAGCCAGATATTATTCAACTTTTACCTTCTTTTAATGACTTGGATTTAAAAAATGCACACTTGTATTTGGGACAACTTGAAAAAATTTATGACATTTATAATGACTCAAATTATAACATGAACACTATTAGATTAAAGATTTTTTTTTTCATTAAAAGATAAAGTTAAAACATGGCTACAAAATCTTATGTCAGGATCCATTCATGTTTGGGATAAAATGCAACAATAATTTTTTAAGAAGTTTTCTCTGTCTCATAGAGCAAACTTTTTTAAAAGACAAATCACCACTTTCACTAAAAAACCAAGAGAAATGTTTTACCAATATTAGGGTAGGTATTGAGACTTGCTTAATACTTACCTTTATCATGGTTTTGAAATATGGAGATTGGTTTTATATTTTTATAAAGAGTTATCACCTAAAGATAGATAAATAATGGAATTGATGTGTAATGAAACTTTTAAAGATAAAGACCCTGATGAAGCAATGAAATATATGGACTTGTTAGCTGAAAATGCTCAGAATTGGGACACAAAAGGTACTTGTAAGGCACCAAGTAAAACTTGACCTCATATATCTAGTTGAGGTATGTACTACTTTAGGAAAGATCATGACCTCTAAACTATAGTTACATTTTTAACGAGAAAAGTTAAGGCACTTAAATTTAAAAAGAGTCATAAATTAAAATGTATTCAAGAAATTCTGTATCAAATTTGTGAAACTAATGAACACTTAACTCAATCAATGATTGTCCAACTTTGCCTTATTTATAGGAATGTCTTCATGAACAAGTTAATATTTAAACAGTTTCTAAAGGCTAAATCACAATCTATACATGCAAATATACAACCTTGATTGAAGGAATCGCCTAAATTTTAGTTAGAAGAGTAGTAATAATAATGCATAAATTTTACAACCACCATTTCAAATGCACTATAATTTTCAAAATTCTCATAGACATGCACCTCTTAATACTCCCTTCCTAGAAGAAATCTTGAGGACTTATTGCATGTATTCATTGATAAGTAAGAGACAATTAACACTCAAATTATTCAAACTATGATAGATTTTAAAGATACTCCTACAAAATTCATATCTACTCTCAGTTTTCAAGAGGAAGGTAAGTTCTCATCTTAACTATAGTAAAATTCTAAAGGACAATACAATTCAAGTGCAAAGAACTTCGAAAGCCAACACATAGATCAAATCCAATCAATGATTACTTTCTACAATGGTAAGGTTATTGAAAAACTCATTTATGAACCTTGTGAAAAAGATAATAAGTTAATCTTTAAGGGTAAAGAAGGGTTTAAACCTAAACATTGCAAAGGAAAGACTAATTCCTCATCAATTCTTTCATTTTCTCATGCCATGACCAAACAAAAGAAAGTTAATCATGATTCTAAAATCTTTAAAACTTTCAAACAGGAAGAAATCAAGAATGAAAAAGGCATTGAAAATGTTGTCGTATATCATTTTTCAAAATTAATAATAGATTTAACATCTAACATCACATTAATTGATTATTATTTTCCTGATAAATCTTCACTTTCTATTGCTTCAATACCTTGGCCTGCTAATAATGATAATTTTCTTACTTTAGGATTTTTACCAACTCATTTGGATACCCAAGAGAAAAAAAAAGTTGAGTGATGTGCAGAATTTTTATTAGGATGACCCTTACGTATTTAAATATTATCCTAATTAAATATATCAAAGATGTACTCTTGATAATGAGGTAAGTAGTGTCATTAAATTTTATCATTCTGAAGTATGTGAAGGTCATTTTTTGTCAACAAAGACGATTGTAAAAATCTTACAATATGGATTTTATTTGCCCACAATATTCAAGGACACATATGTGTTCTACAAATTATGTGAAAATTGTCAAAAATTAGGATTTATTTTTAAATATAAAGAGTCCTTAGATAATCTTCTATTGACTCTCGGGACAAATCTTAATAAAGATGTGCCTTGTGTAATTCATAATTTATGACCTCGTTTTCATAAAAAACATGCTCAATATAGTTTTAGAAATCTGATTAAAAAAGACATTGTTTGCTAATTTATATATAAAAAAAACTAGATAGAAAGCTTAACCCTAACCCATAGAGGACATTTAAGCTTTTTTTGACGTAAAATAAAAGGAAGATGTGAGCCATAATTACAACTACCTATATATACATATATTTTTTAAAAAAGAAAAAGAAAGAAAGAGAGAGAGTGAGAGAGTCTAACTGACCTACACATAGGTAGTATGATTGTACTTTTAATTTCACAATAATAAATCTTCTTTTCCTCACCCCATTTCTAGTCAACCCATACAACCACTAAGAATAAAACTATGTCACAAATAGAGGTTACCTCGACTATTAAAATAAGATATATTTATATTTTTAGTGGATCTAGTAATAGAAAAGACAAATAGTTTATAGAATCAGCAAATCATCTTAGTCGGGTACTAGCTGAGAAAAAGATTCATTTAATATATAAGGGGGTAGCCTTGGGTTAATAAGGAGTGTGTAAATAACTGTATTTTTAGAAGGTAATTAAGTTTTGGGGATCCCAAAACTTTAGCTAAACAGGACATCATTGAAAAAATAATTGGAAGGGAATTATAGATCTTAATAATGTCTGATTGAATGACTACAATGTTTAACCATTATGACGCCTTGATTGCCTTACTAAGTGGTTTGGGCACATCAGAAGAGATCTTTCATATTTTCTATTGGGACCAACTTTATATTCACTATAAACTTATATGTTTGTTGAGTGTTAATTATTTTTATGATAATTTGTTATATTTTCTTGATCATACTATAGAATAAAAGTTTCTAACATTTTTGGAATGACAAATCATAATCTCTACTACTATTACTGAATAATTGATTGACCAACTATAATTTTTTATCCTTGTAATTGATCCCTCCACGAGTCCATAAATTGGTAAACTATGAAAAGCTATAAAAAGCTTATATTGGATTTAAGCCTTCATTTACAAAACCTTGTGTCTTTTGGTTTCATTAATAGCATATTATTTTATTATTTTATTTCTTATATTTATTTAAATATGTTTCAGGTTTGTTAGTATTTGATATTTCAGATGACATCTTTTATATTTTATCTTTCTACTTTAAGACATTAAAGACAATATCTCGTTTTGGTTGAGGGGAGAGGATAAAAGTTAACATTAAAAAAATAACTTAGTAACTTTATTTTTTGTTATTATTACATCTATTTGATAGAACTATTATTATTAAGATAATAGAGTAATGGTGAATTTTATTGACTCTTGAGACGCATCTTAGTAAAGATTTTCCAATGGTTATTCATAACAAACTTTATCACATACTTCTTACAAAATATTCAGGTTTACAAACTCTCGCATTATTATCACTGAATTATGCTCATATACTTATTTAATAAGTATTTATAAACCTTTATTTTCATACACACACTTTAATATATGATTGTGGATTGCACATTGAATTATTATATTATTTATGTTCATTTGTTAAAGGCAAAACAACTAAGAGAAAATGATAGTATGTAATTTACAAAAAAAAACAGAAAAAAAATGATAATAAATTTAATAAAATAAATAAATAAAAATATAGATAAGTTTAGTTTTATAGTCTTCCTAACCTAAGTAATTAAGCTCAAAGAGGTATTTTAACACCTAATACCCTAAAGTCAACTAACTTGGGAGCCATTGGTCAAGTGCTTGTTACATGGAATGAGAAAAAAAGCTTAATGGAATCAAACATTGCACTATCTATATTTTAAAATCTCTAACTCGAGTTACTATGCTCATAAAGGTGTTTCAACACCTAATATCGTATGACTAACTAGTCTATGAGTCATTATCCTAAAGTTTGTTACATGAGTTCAAGATGCATTGTGTTTTAAGTTATATATGTGCATGTGTGTAAGAGAGTGTGTGTGTCAAAAGAAAAGTTAAAAAAATAATAATCATAACCCAAGAAAATTAACTTTAAATATTAGAACAAGATTTTGTTTTCTTCCAAGAAAAGCCTATAGTTATGTTTTAATATATTAAGCACAAAATAAAGGTTTGATAATATATTGATTAAAAAGTGTAAAGTAGATATATATAAATTTAATACGAGTTTGTTTATATGAATAGAATAATTGAAGTTGAATGATAAATGCCTTGCTTTCTAGATTTTGTAAATTGTTTTTTTTTATTTTAATACTTTAATTACTAGAGACTACTACCAAGCTGATTGATGGGTGTGATTAGTACTTAAAAACACATTCTCATTAACACTTTATATCATCATATTGCACTCAAAATATCATTAAATTTTTTAAGTTAAACATGTTTTATATAACAAGAGACTACTAATAAGAGAAGTACTTATCATATAATTCAAAGGACTTTATATCATCATATTGCACTCAAAGTATTATTAAATTTCCTAACTTAAGCATGTTTTATATAAAAAAAAATATGATAATATAAGATACCTTTAATTTATGGTAAATGATCATTTTAAATACACGCCTATCATATAAATTAAAAGATTGATTGATGAGTTTAACTACTGAAATTGAGAACACAAAGAGAGGGTTAATGACACGACAAAAAGATTAATGTCTTCTCCCAAGTGTAGGAGTGTCGAAGTAATAAATAACTCGACAAGACCGGGGTCGAACCATAAAGAGGTTATTGTACAAATTATAAATAACAATGATGCAGCAACAACAATAATAATAACAATAGTAGTAGTAGTAGTAGTAGTAATAATAATAATAATAATAATAATAATAATAATAACAACAACAATAATAACAATAATAACAATAATAAAGAAGAAGAAGAAGATGAGAACTTTGAGATGAAATATTAAAGTAAGGATTAACAAATGTCAAGGTTAGAGGTTCCACTAATGGTATGTCAAACAAGTATAGTATAAACTCTTATTATTCAATTTGAAATCACATACAAAGGAGGTTTCAATCAGATTATAGATTGTTAACATGATTACATTAGTCATCTTATTCAATTAATGCTAATACTTGTAAATTTCGTCAAGCATTCATGATTATAACTTATGTTAACAACAAATCAAGTTCCTTTCATAGCTCAGATGTCGGTTATACCATACAGTATGGGCTATGAAAGTGCCAAGCATTTGTTGTACCAATTGTTATACAACATAAATCAAGATTAGTCATTTAACAAGCAAAGTATTAAAGAGTAAACAAGATAACAAATATAAAACATGTTAGTATCAAACATTAAAGTCCATATTAAGTTTATACCATACTTATTCTTACACCATTAGTTTAACCTTTTCACCTTGACATAATTAACTTAGCTAGACATAATGAAAGAAAGAAAAATAGATAAACAAAATAAGAACATAAAAGTTAACTAAGTAAATGAAAGGAAATGAAAGGCATAAACATAATATTAATGGAAGCAAAGCATAAATATTACAAAAAATACAAAGAGAGAAAGAAAGAGCATGATCTTGATCTGGACACCAAGATGCCTAAATGCATGGCAAATGCCTCATTTTATAGACCAAAATTAAAAACTATTGATTTGATGACTAATTGATGAGTAGATGGTCAACCCTTGACTTGATGACAATCCTTATCTTCTCTTGTCTGCCAAAACATCATTGATGACATCAAAATTAGAGCCACTTGAAACATGAAAGTTCTAGGAAATTGTCTCATCCTTCTTGTGTAAAAAATTCATCTCATTTCGACTTGTAGAACTCCAGATATGGCCAAAATACTGAATAATGCTCGGGCTGGAGGATAGATTCGGGTTTCTTTGTTGTTAGAACAATTTGGAATTGAGAATGGTCTTTTTAGATCTTAGGCTCCATATAAAAGTTGTAGGCCTATGTCTTACCTTTTTATTCATATAAAATAGACCTAAATCTGAGATCTATAGCTCCAGATATGACCCAATTACGGAACAATGTTCCGGTTTGAATTGCACCGACATCTCTTTTTTAAGTTTGATCATCTCTTTGCCTTTGCAATTAAAGTTATTAAAGTCATCAATGAATCCTTTCATTTATGTGATATGTCTGCATTTAAAATGGACATTTACCATAAATTAAAGGTATCTTATATTATCAGATAGATTATTATAAAACGTAATTTAGTTAAGGAGTTATTGATACTTCAAATGCAAAATGATGATATAAAACCATGATAAAAATGCACTATTCGATTATTAGATCATAACTAGAGTTATAAAACTTGAATTTAGGTCTATTTATATGGATAGAAGGCTAAGACATATGTCTAAAACTTTCATGAAGAGTCCAAAATTCTAAAGGAATGTTTTCAAGTTTAAATTGTAACAACAATAAAGAAGTTAGAATCTATCATGTAGCCTAGACACTATTTAGTGTTCAGACCATATCTTGATTTCTAAAAGTTCAAATGACCTTATATTTATTTTATTAGAAAGTTCAAAAAAAAATCCAAAACTTTTATGCAGACTATCTATTCAAATTCTAAGTGAGCAATGATGTTTTTTGCAGATAAGAAGATAAGAATGATTATCAAGTCAAGAGGTAACCACTCACTCAATAATTAGTCATTAAATTAATAGTTTTGAATTTTAGCCTATAAAAAAAGCATTTTTTTATGTATTTAGGCATCTTAGTTTTCAAATCAAGATCATATTCTTGCTTTCTTTCTTTGTATTTTTATAATGTTTAAGTTTTACTTTTATTAATCTCTTGTTTATCTTTTTCATCATAACTATATTCTTATCTAGTTTATTTATGTTTACTTTCTTCATGATGTTTAGCTAAGTTTAATATGTGAAGGTGAAAAGGTTTCACTAGTGTTATTAGGATATGTGTAATATAAACTCAATATGACTTCAACATTTACTTGTTAAATGATTAATTAAGATTTGTGTTATATAACACTTGATACAATAAATGTTTGATCCTTCATAAACAATTGTATGGTATAACTGACACCTATGCTATGACATAAACTTGATTTGTTGTTCACATAAGTTAACATTATGAATTCCCGACAATATTTAAAAGTATTGACATTACTTGAATAAGATAATTAATATGATCATATTAAAAATTTATAATGAATTGTTAAGGACAAATCATATGCTTAGAACCTCCTTTGTATATGATTTCCAATTGAGTAATAAAAAAGGTTTATATTATACTTATTTGAATTATTATTAGTAGATCTTTTAACTTTGACAATTATTTTTATCATTGTTTAATCCTTATATTAATCCCACATATCAAAATTTTCTTTAACTCATTATTATTATTGTATAGTTAACCTCTCTATGATACGACGTCAGTCTTGCTAGGTTATTTATTATTTTGATACTGTTGCACTTTAGAGAATACCTCAATTTTTGTTGTGTCACCAACCTGTGGGGATTATTGAATTATTTTTAGAACAAGTTTGTTTTAAAACAATATCAAAATAATTTTTTATTTTAAATAGCTTTGAAACTCCAAAGTTTCTTTGTGCAAACAACTCTTTATAAATAACTAAATCTTCTTTCGCACAACCTTATCTTTAAAGAAAACTTGAATTGAACATTTAAGGACATGATTAGGTTGAGGGTAATCCAAAAAACACATAGTAAGGTTGGCTCAATGATTCTTTTTCTAAGAAAATAGAAAATGTCGAGCAAAGGTGGTAACCTCAAGATAAAAGCTTGTTGATAGTCTGCTCTTTCCATAGGTCAAAATCATGGTATGTGACTTGAGTAAGCAAGACCAAAAAAGCCATTAAAGCTTACCATAGAGACATAAAATTTTGAGAAAAAGAAAACTTCATGAAGAAAAGGGGACTTATATTTCTTAGGTAAGTATAAATGCATATTGATCATAATGCATTACTTTTATCCTTGACAAATTACTGTCTCACCATTTTCTTTTCTTTTAAGCATGCTTTTAAGCCTTTAGCTCTTGGCTAGTGCGTTTTATAACCCTATCTCATCTTGAGTGCCTTTTTAAGCCCTCATCTCTCAGATAGCATGCTTTCAGGCCTTATCCTTTTTTTTTTGAGTGAGCATTTAAGCCCTCACTTCTTGGATACTACATTTTCTAACCCTATCTTCTCTTGAGTAAGCCTTTGGGCCCTTATCTCTCAAATAGAATGCTTTTAGGCCTTATCTTGTTCTTTTAAACGTGTCTTTGAGACCTCATCTCTTAGGTTATGCATTTTCTAACCCTACTCCTTTTGAATATGCCTTTGAGCTTTGATTTTGCGAGTAGTACATTTTCTAACCCTACCTCCTTTTAGGTGTGCCTTTAAGTCCACATCTCTGAGTTAGTATGTCTTCAAGACCTATCTTTTCCTTTTAAGCATGCCTTTGAGCCTTCACCTTTTAGGTAACATGTTTTCTAATAGTACCTTTTTTTTAGCATGTCGTTGATCCCTCATCATTTAGATTGGGCACTTTCTAGCCGTATTATTTCTTGTTTAGATTGCGCATTTAAGCCCTCATCCTTTGGGAGTGCGTTTTCTAACCCTATCTCATTTCAAGAGCGACTTTGAGCTCTCATCTCTCGAGTAGTGTGTTTTATAACCCTACCTCATTTCGAGTGTGCTTTTAAGCCCTCATTTTCCTTTGAGCCCTATCAAGTCTTCCTTTCAAGACTTCTTTCAACTAGGTAGGTGACCCATTACAATGAGATTATTCTGAAAAATCTTTTTATTTTTCATCTAGGTAGGTTACTCAATACAATAAAATGTCTTTGAAAAATCTTTGTGTTTTTAACTTGAGCAGGTTACCCAATACAATAAGATCATTTTGAAAAATCTTTGCATTTTTCACTACCTTGAAAAATCTTTGTATTTTTCTATATGCACAGGTCATCTATTATAATGAGACTATTTCTGGAAAATCTGTGTTTTTCACTTAGATAGGTTATTTATTACAATGAGACCATTTTAAATGATTTTATATTTTTTTCGTCTAGGTAGTTGCCAATTATAAAAAGACTACTTTGAAAAGTCATTGTATTTTTCACCACTTTAAAAAATATTTATGTTTTTCCATCCAAGGATTTATCGATTACAATGAGACCATTTTGAAAAAAATTTGTGTTTTTCACCAGAATAGGTCACCCATTACAATAATACCACATTGAAAAACCTTCGTATTTTTCACCACTTTAAAAACACTTTTCATTTTTGCTTGGGCAAGTCATCCATTATAATGAGACCATCTTAAAAACTCTTTTTCATTTTTCCTAGGCCACCTATGATAATTTGACCATTTCTGAACTCTCTGAATTTCTCTAATAGGCAGGCTTTTTGGTATAACACTACCACTTAAAAAAAAAAACCCTTTTGATTTTTTCTCTTAGTGCGCTTTTCTATCCCTCATTTCAATTTGTTTTTCAAAAAGATATATCATTTCTTGATATGACGAGTCTATTATTTCTCATTCTTTTTTTCTTTACAAAGCTTACTATCTAAATTTGAAATTGTATATGAGATGAAATAAATTGATTTATAAAGAAAAAGAAGTTGAAGAAAAATAAAAGGAAACATATGGTTTCTTAAAATAGAAAGGGTGTATTCGATCAAGGACTTGTATGGTAAATTTCTTTATGATTGCTGGAAGCTTCCATTTAATTATGAATGTGTTGTGTTATGTGTTTAATTAGTTAAAAATGTAAAATAAATTGAAAAATAAAGTATTTATTGCATGTATTATATAGAAACAATAAAGATTGTTATTTTGGAACCTAGATATGGTTCCTAATTTTATGGAAATGATAGTAATGAAATTAGTCTTATATTGATAAAGGGTATTCTAGTAGCTATGCCATAGGCTGAAAGAGGTACATGATCATCACGTATGATAAATAAGTGCCTGTACCTATTTTAGTTAATCAATATGCTAGTAGAATTGTTAATTTTACTTCTTTGTGATTTCTAAACTTGGTATTAAAAAACAAATGACTTGATGGATAATGAAAGAAACAAAAGAAGAGTTGACATTTTATTAGTCATCTATTTTATAGAGACTAATGGTATAAATTGGTTTGAAATCAATAGTGACCTCAATGGAAGAAATAAATGGATGGAAAATTTGATTAGTCATGCTAGAAATCAATGCTAATGATGTTAATGAGTTCTTTAACATCAACATTAATAAATGAAAAATTAAAAGTATTGTAAAGAACTGGATTAATCATTCCCTATACCGGGGACTAATGATACTAGCGGATTATATTGGTATCAGCATTGCCCAGAACTTGATTAATCACTCTTGGTATAAGAGATTAATGATGGCAATATATTATATTGTTATCAATATTTACTTGAACTTTATTAGTTGTTCTTAGTATGTGAGATTAATGATACTAATGAGTTATATTGATATTAGTATTTACCTGAATTTGATTAGTTATTTTTAGTACATAAGACTTATGACACCAATGACGTTCACTGGTATCAACATGAACATGAAGGGAATTTGTGGAAATGAACCTGATTAGACAATCCTAAAAAGGAGAATTTGTGGAAATGAACCTGATTAGACAATCCTAAAAAGGAAAGCTATTGATGTTAATGCATATTGGTGTTGGCATGTCCTTGAAAACTTGATTAGCTATTTAATCTAATGAAAACTATTGATATTAAGTGGATTGGTATTGGTATACCTTTGATTAACCATACTTGAGGTGATAATGAATGATATCAAAGTTGAATTGATATCAAAATTGATTACTCAATCCAAGTTATAGATTATTAATAGCATTATGATGTTAATGTTTATAGCTATGACAAGAATGATAATAAAATGATAAGGAATACATCATAAAATGTCTTACTTTTCAGTTGGAAATCAAAATAAAAGGGAATTTAATTATAATCTTTGGTGTAATAATTATTTATTAACTCTTTACTAGTTTATATTTTGTTTGTTGTACTTTTTAGGCCATCACACTAACATAGAAATAAATTTATTTTATTTTTTTTGTTCACATTCATGTTAATTTTGAGTTGTAATGTATTTTGTTTTAAGCATGTAAATATAAGTAATGCTTCACTTTTGTTTGTAGATGCATGAATCATAACTTATCCATCTTTATTATGCATGCTAGATTCAATATAAATAATCCAATTTTATAATTAAAATGTGATATAATTAATTGGATGTTATATTAGATGAATTGAAATTAATAGTAATAGATTAATGTTGATTATGTTTTGGGATGATGGATTAAGAAATTGAAAACGTGTATATAAGTAAAATAGATTTAAGTCAATAACATAAAATATTCTATTATTGGGAAAGTTCTACCAGAATTTTGGTAGAAACCGTGGTAGGACACCAAAAAAAATTACAGTAATTTCAAAATTAAAATTGTATTTGTCCTGTGAATTGGGGCTGCTATAATCAATTTAATATTTATATATATACTTTTAACGCATCTAAACACAGGTACAAACACAATGCTTCTTGAAAGAGAAGCTGTGGCAAAAACAATATATGGTCTTTCTTGTTTTCATGTTACAGAACACAACCTTAGTGTCTACAATCTAATGTCACTCTACTTCAACAAAATAATAAATAAAAATTTTATTTAATAATATAATTATAATTATTTTTTAAATAATTTTTTATATTAAAATATATATTAATAATATTTTTTATTTTATTAAAAATTATTTTTAACATTAACATTTAAAACGATCGAAAATATATAAAATATAATAAATTTTAGCAAATCGAAGTCTCTTCACTGCAAGAATAGTTAATTGAATCTCTCCATGCTTGCAGTGTTGATTTCATTGTAATAATTGAGTTTGATCAACTATATTTTAGAGACATAATAACTATATTATAAACCTTAGAGACGTAATAATATAGGTAGAATATTTTAGGGAAGGTAAAATATAGATGTTGAGTGCGAAATTAGGAGCTGAAGCTGGGGAGGAGTTTGTGAAGAGAAAAGTGCTGGATTTGATTTTTTTTATATAATTTTTTGGAAACAAGAACATGAGAGATGCCAATGGGTTGTTTTTTTTTTTTTTTTTTTTTTTTTTTTTTTTTTTTTTTTAAAAACCCC
>SRLM01000153.1:405670-591096 GCA_015708895.1 Populus ilicifolia | reverse complement strand
GTTTTGCAATTTCTTCAAGAAGTATCCTTTGAGAACGTTTAGGATTGTGTTCGAAAACCGCTTTCAAAAAAAATTGAATTTTGTTAATTATAAATTAATATATTTTTTATATTTTTAAATTATTTTATTATATTAATTTTAAAAATAATTTTTAAAAAATAAAAAAATTATTAGCATACTTTTTTGAATGAAAAATACTTTAAAAAATAACTATAATTACACTCCCAAACACACTTTCTCTCTCTTAAAATAATAATAATAATTATTATTATTATTTATGAAAATTAGAGGGCCTGCTGTCCCTTCTCATTAAATGAAGTTATAAGTTCTTAGAAAAACACTATAGTTGCTAGCCGATAAATATTTGTATTGAAATAGTTAATGATTGTTTTGTTTTTTCATCTAACTTAACATTATTTATCAATTGCAATGAAATCTTTTTATAGGATATATTTATCATTAATCAAGAAAAAGTCAGTTCTTTCTTATCTTAATTATATAGTAAGAATAATAAAAATATTATTGGAAGCGAAAAAACTTACAATTGATGTCAAAGGATATTTTTATATTTTTATAATGATTTTTCCATTTTTATAATATTAGTTAAGGGGCAATTTATTTTATCAAATATAAAAAGCAATAAATAATTAAAATATACATATAGTGAAACAATGAAAATGTTCTTAAAAACAAAAAATTTAAAATTAGAGTCAATGCACTTTTTGGGTTTTTCACAATGTTTTTTTATTATTATTAATTCAGTTTAAAGCCAATTTAATATTTGACTAAATAAAAAAAACAAAAAGGTTAGGCACATGAAATACGCTTCTCGATGTATGAGAGGCGACTGAGCCTTGTGATCAACACGTGCAGTGCATCTCTATGTTTAAAAATATCCTTTTGCCATTTCATTAGAAATGTCACCACGTCTTTTTCCTAATGGAGCAGCACGTGATGACTATAAATTTTTGGTTTGTTGTTAGCGAGCCTTTTTCTTTCTTTTTTAACCCCAAAAAGTATAGTTTGATACTTTTTGTGTTTTATATTTCAACTCCAATCATTATTCTTTTAATTTTTAATTTTTGTTATTAACTTTTTTATAGAAATTTTATTTTTTCAATTATTTTCATAAATCCAGATTTGACATAAATTGTATTTTTTTCCAAGTTGATCTTTGTTCTTTTGATCTTCAAATTTGTTTTTGGCCATTTTGTAAACATTTTATTTGTTTTAAATATCATCCATCAATTCAAATTTATGGTATTATATTTTTCAATTGATCCTCATTGTTTTGATTTCTAACCTTTTTCACCCTTCAAACCAATATTTTTTTTTAATTTCAATTTTGTTCCTTTCTCTTTTAATTGTTATTTTTTTAATCTTTTTGTATAATTAAAATTATTTTTTAGGAATTGGGCTTAATGGTTTTTCAAGATAGGTTGCTTTACGTCTAATGATCATGGTCACATGTTTGAAAAAATTAATACAATTTGATATTTTTTTAAGTAAAATTTATAATTCTCTTTATTTTTTTAATTGGTTATTTAAATTTCATAATCCAGGTTGTGATTATGGTGAGATATCCTATATTAGCTTAACCCTAAATTCTAGAGTTATAGGTTTGTTATGCTAACTCAAATTGACTAGTAATTATTTTTTTTCCTAAGTTATCCTAATCTTTATTTTTTTAAAATTTGATCCATCTAATATTATTTTTTATTTTTTTTGCTCTAATTAAAATAAAGATTACTTATTCAATCTATTCAGGTGAATGACCTAAGCTGCATATTTTTCTTTCTTTCTAAAAATACATTTGTTGCATCTAAACATTATTCTTTTTGGAAAAATAGTTTGGCCAGCAATTAAGTGTTGGCACTAGCCTAGTTAATACTTTATTAAATCTCTTAATATAATTATAAAGTTCATGTAAGGAGAAGCACAAATATAATAAAACAATCATATAGACAAATTTGATGAGTGAAAGAGCTACAAACTTGAACTCTAAATCCAAAATTTATTTCTCTAGAAATAAAACAAATAATATTTGTCTCTTAAAAAGGTTTAAAATATCTTTCAATAGATTAAAAAACTAACCTCATTACCATAAAATTGATAAATACAAACGAAAATATCGAGAAAATATTTTTATTGGTAAATTATCGATGGATTTTATCGATGAAAATATTCCCTATGTATTTAATGAGGGAATTATAGTAGGAAAAAAAATAAAAAATAAAAACAATGATGACATGCCATCTTTACCAACAAAATTTTTGATGGAATAAATTCCATCGGTAAAATCATTAGTAAACTATGAACATTATTCATCATGTCAATTATAAAGGGATTACTAACAAAAACTTTATTTGATATTTTATAGAGAGTTTTGAAGCTGTTTACTTTTCAATTGTACTATTAATTACTGTTCTTTACAGACAAATCACCAACGGATTGAAAAGTCATCAATGTTATTAGATAGTTTTTTGAAAAATTTAGCTTAAATTGAAAATTTAAATTAAATATTATAGATAGAATGACTGATGAATTGAAAAGTAATGAGTGATATTTGACGATTTCTGAATTTTTTTATTAAATTTAAAATTTAAATTAAATACTAGAGATTGAATCACCGATGAAATAATAAAAAATATTAATATTTAATTATCCATCAGTAAAATTATCGGTAAAATACCTCAATAAAAAGTCTAGAATCTCTAATTTCACAATAGACTCGTCTCCTTTCTTCCTTTTCTTACTCTTCTTCTCTCCTTAACTCCTTCACTTCTTCTCCATGCTCAAGTATGTCTTCTTCTTCCTCCTTTTTTTCTTCTCTTCTTCTTCTTCTTCTTCTTTTTCTTCTCTTCTCTCCTCAACTCCTCCTCTTCTCCTCTATGATCAGGTATGTCTTATTTTTTTTTCTTATTTTTACTTCTCAGCTTTTTTTGATTAGCATACTTTATGATTTTTTTTCTCTTCTTAGCTTCACTTACAACTATATTGAGATAAAAAAAAATGTATGAATGTTGTTGTAGGATTTTTTATTTTTTTTCATATGAGATCAATTTTTAGTTGATTTATTTATAGGATTTTTAATTTTTTTTTCATATGAATTTTTTTAGTTGAATTTATTTTTTTATGTTATTTATTTGTTGCAAATTTATTTGAGTTGATTTTCTTATTCATTTTTCCAAGCATTTTGAGTATTATAGAGTGCTGATTAATATTAATTTAATTATTTTATAGTTTTGTAAAATATATATTTTAAAAATATTTCGAAATAATTTCCGATGGAATTACATATAGTATTTTTCCAAGGAAATTACCAACGAAATGAAGTAGGTAATTTTTTTTGCTTGCTTTTTTTGTTAATAAATCCATCGATAACAATATTTTTTTATTACCAATGAATTGACCTATAAATAAAAATTACTGACAAAAAATTCACTAATAAAGCTTTTTCATTAGTGATTTTATTGGTAAATTAATTACCAATAAAATGATAGTGCAAATACCGATAGAAAATTCTGTCGGTAAATCTAAAGATTGTTGTAGTGCCTATGCTTGATAATAGAATCATAATCCTAAAACATAAAGGAGAAAATAACATAAAATGAAAAACAACACAAGAAATGCAAAGAAAAAAAGGAAAATTAGCCAAATAGGATTTTTCTAGACCTATTTCGGTAAAACAGTTTAGTGGAAGAACAAGCAAAGCGGGTTCTTAGTGGAACTAAGCCTCTGGAATCTTGTGTAAAAATTGAGTCTGATGCAACAATCAAAAAAAGAATTATGTCATCTTCTAAGCATTATATTAGTCTAATACGATCAGATATTATCTTAGGCTTCCCCGTGTCCCACTAATTTATAAAATATTTGTTAAATCAATTATGTATTTTTTTCGGAATAGATTCTTATATTATATTTGATAGATTTGTACCTGGTTATTATTCAATTTTAAGCTATTCACCTGCATCAAATGTTGTTTATGATATACGTATTTATGGTAAATTAATATGTAAACTTTCCCCTAATGGACTGTATAAAGTTTTTAGCTACACACATGGTATGGCTTGATGCTCCATGCAGTTCAACGCTAAAGAAATGTTCTATTAATTCCTAACCTCAAATGTATATTATTACAATATTTTTATTTTTTATTTTTTAGATGGGTGGTGCATTTATATACTGTGTCCATATTTTAACTGTTGTATCTTAAACGATAAGCCGCCCTCGTCGTCATCTACTCATTCCAACATTGTAGAAATCACTCTACAGGGTTTCGATGGATTGCTTAAATTAATTTCAGAAAACTAAGTTCAACAGTGGACCTTACGTGTAAGCAAAGACTTTCAAACATACTGGCTGGCAATTGGCTAGCATTCAACAAGTCGACTATTGAGAATTTTCATTGTCAAACAGACAAATGGATAGATAAAAAGCTCTCAAAGCTGAAAACTATACTCGCCTCCCCTATATATAGTTCCATCTTCTTCCCTTAATCCATCACATCGCAAGAGAAAGGAAAGATGACAGATGATTGCTCTGGTAAGCGATTCATTTTATTGTAATGTGTTTATTTGTTCATGCAACAGTGCATGAGAACCATGCCAATGAGTTTGTGTGTGTGTGTGTGGCTATATATTTAATTTAACCATTCTTCTTGGTACATTTAACTATAATTCTTGTTGACCTTAGATGCGGGAAAGAGCTCGTGGCCGTAGCTAGTGGGAATAAACGGAGAAGTGGCAGCAAAAATCATCGTAAGAGAGAATCCCAAGGTTGGTGCTGTGATTGTGAAGGAAGGAATGATGGTGACCATGGATTTCCGTGAGGACAGGGTCCGAGTTTGGGTTGATAAACGTGGAATTGTGAAAGATATTCCACAAATTGGTTGATCAGCAGACGAAATATTCTGTTGTTTAAGCTGTACTGATATATATACGTGTAAGGTTCTTCATGAAGATTGTACCAAATAACCAGTATACGCAATCATGCTAATTAAAAAAATTATTATTCAATAAAATGGTTCGTTTGTTGTAAGAGCATCTTATATTATTTTAATATCATCTTGATAGTATTTTATTATTATAATTCATAATAATAAAGTCCCAGAACGTGTACAATGAAAGAATATGACAGTAAATTTTATGAAGTCCAAGCATATTCTACAGATTACAGCAGCTCCCAACATCAACTCTTGCAACCAGCCATTCTCTCCAACTTCTTCTCTTTTACTTTCTCTCACTAGTTTTAAAACTTCTATCCTCAATCGTTGCTTCCTCTCTCAAGTTCTCCACTCCAAATCTAAAAGCCACCCGTTTTTGCCTGCCTGTCGATTTCAACATCGCGAGTGCTGTTGTGGGAGGAGTTTTTTATTGCGTAGTGAATTGGTTTATTAGAGAATAACTCAACATCCCGAGTGATGCTGTAAGAGGAGCCTTTTTCAATTATTTGACCATTAAAGAAGGATTAAACCTTTTTTATTGTGGGGGTTCCTTTTGCTTGTAGTCATGCTGGTTTCGTTGACTAAGAGCTGAAATATTTTGCTGCAATGACTGAGGTATATGACATTAAATCAGAAATGTAGCATCAAAATTGCATGATGTAACTTTTAGGCCATGCTAGTTTGCTAGAAGAAGCAGAAAATTTGATACAGATGACCCCTCTTGGTGCTTGCATGGCCAGTTCACCCTCTACCATTCTAGAGCGCATTGCAAAGAAAGTAATGGAATTGAAACCTAATTATCTAGGTTACTTAATTAACTAAGGTCCTCAGAGTAGTTGGCTGATGGGATGACGCTGTTAAAATTCGGAATTTAATGACGAAAAGAGCCGTTGGCAAAATGACAGGCTGGAGTTGGATCGAGACTATGTAAAGCATCTAAGCAATTTTCAAGTGTAAATCACCTTGGCAATTTTCAAGGCTGAAGAAAAGCTTCAAGTTCTCAAGATATCCACAGAGCCCAATTATCTTAGGAATCTGGTAATAGTTTCGAAGAGCCCGGTTAACTATAAAAAATTGCATTTATGAGTTTTCTTGCTTTAATATAAGATTACTATTCACTGTAATAATTAAAGTACAAAAGTGGCCTTGCAAGAAAAACTCATTGGCTTCGGTAATGGGGGCAACATGGTATTTTTACCATAATACAATTATCTTTAAATTATTGAGTGGGGTTAGATTTTTTTTTCTATGCATACTAAAATCACTACTTTACCTTTGGATTAAAAAATTAGATAGGATGTGGTGTGATGATAAAAAGCTTGGGATTTGCATAGCAAATCTCGAGTTTATGTCAAGACGTGCATTTCTTATAAGAGTTTGGAAAAACTGGGGCTGTATTCACTCATCTGGACCTACAAAGTGTGCTTTCCAATAAGCGAGGTTTCCTTAAATAAATAAAAAGGTGTTTAAGTATTTTTATTTTTTAAAAAATAATGCAATTACTTAATTCTCTTAGAAAAAAATGTAATAGATATTAAAAAAATATATTCACACATGCAGAGGATATGCTACCATGTGGGCAGCCCTCACACTACTCTGATAATGCGTGAAGGATCATCCAATCATCAAAAACTGACTTTATGAGTGAAATTTAAAAAGTTTTGGCATCTTTAATCACATGAGGTGGTGTTGGTACCACCATCCAGAATAGTTTAACACTAGCAATCATTTTCCCTTTTTTTCTTGGTCTCCCTACTTAGATTTTTGTAACATCCCTTTAAAAATTCAAAAACAATCTTTTAATTTGTTGGTTCTTCAAATTTGATCTATCTTCTTTTTATTTTTATTTTTATTTTTTATTGAATAATCTATAGAATTAGTTTGCCTTTTCCATTCCACCTTTTCTAGGTTTTTTTTTATCTTTTAAATTTAATCTTCATTCTCTTGATTGCTATTTTTTAATTTAATTTTTTTAAATAGATTATGTTTTTCAATTTCACCATCCTTTATTTTTTTTCCTATCATACTTAATACATATTCTTTTAATTACTATTTTTTTTTGGCCTTGACAAGTTTTTATTTTAGACTTTTTAAGTACTTACTAATGGATTGTAAGTGTAAATATCAATGAAAATTTTTATCAATAAAATTGTTAAATCTGGTAATAATAATTATTATTCTTTCATCAATAATATTTTAATTTAGATATTTTAGCTTATAGTTTATCTGTCATATCAATTTATATTTGTTAGTAAAATTAAAGTCATTGAGTATCTAAATAAGATTTGAAAATTTTTTCAAATCTCATTTTACCTTATATAATGATTTAACAATCAATACTAGTTGAAAACATGTATAGTATTTTTTTAAAATTTACTTAGGGTAATAAATTATCTCTTGATCACTCAAATATCTTTATATAATTTATTTCATATTCAATGTATGTACATTTGTTACCTTTACCAAGCTAACGTATAATGAGATCAAAACATAACACTTAATATATAAGATAACTTAGCGATATTAAGTCTAAAAATTATTTGCACTATTATCAAATGAGTTTTTTCATGGACACATATGATATCTCCATATAAACTTCTCGTGTGGACCAATTCAATGTACATGTTATCTAATAAATACCTACATATTAGTTTTAAATATTTCTTCTACCAAAGTTTATGAGATGAGCTGGTTGCTTTTATAAATGAAAAAATATAATATGTACTACTCTTAATAGCTCTAATAAATATCCATTATTACAAGATCATAAACCAATAACATTTAGCAATAATACTTTAATGCAATAGAAATCTTATAATTATAACATCTTTATAATTTTATTTGCAAAGTATTTTTTTATGAAGTTAATCTTTATTCTAGATTTATTTATCAAATATTAAATTTATAAATAAATATTAAAGTTAAATAATGTTTTTATTTAATATAATTAAATATATTCTACATAATAGCACATATAACAAACTTATTAGTTGCGTGAAATATAAACTAACAATTTTCTGCTACCATTTTTTATGACAGAGGGAAGCTTTGGTCCCTATGTATGGCTTTCTTAACGGAAATTCAGTCATTCAAAGGAAAAACAGAGAGGAATTAGTCTCCTGTATGAGAGCTTGCAACCTGCAGTAGTTCAGAAATAGTATTTGTAACAATGGCCGCCATTAAAATTAACTTTGGTCAAACAGTAAACTTTTGGTCCATATTGTTGCCTTTAAACAACTTTTGTATGACTTACTTCTCGATTGACAATTGGCATCTGCTTGCCTCTTTCCTTCCCAAATATCCTTTTGATTGAAGCCAACCCGTGCAATAGTTGATCGAGTTGTTTGTTTAATATTTATGACCAATACTCTCTCCCTCTTTCTATCTACATTCATAATATGTTACCTCGTTTTATCAAATAAATAAATAAGTATATAAAAATAGAAGGTATAATTACGATGTACATAATGTTCTGTTCTATTTTTAATTGTTACTTTAAAACAATTCTTGATTTGCATGTAGCTTTCAGACCATATATTAATATTTAACGAGTTTAGTTTGGTTTTTTAATTTTGTTATATTTACCCTTGTAATCAATATGTTCATGACTATCTCTATATTTAAAAGTTTTAGCCATGATCATCCCTCCATCCCACCTTGATTTACTAATATTGAATAAGTTTGACGTAATGATTATAATTTAAAATATTTTTTATTTAAAAATATATAAAAATAAAGTTTTTTTTTAAAATTATTTTTTATATTAGTATATCTAAATGATTTGAAAATATAAAACATATTAATTTTAAATAAAAAATCAAAATTTGAGGGAACGAGGTTAATTTACAACGCGTTCCCAAACATACTTACAAAAATGAATGCCTAATATAAATAAGTTATAACTAAATAATCAATTTAGGTCAAATACTACAATATTTAACAGTTTTGCTGATAAAATTTTTCCATCAACATAGGACACATATTTCATCGATAATTACTTTACCAACAAAATCACCAACAGAAATACTCCGTCGGTAAATCTTTCATTGATAATTTTTTATTTGTCAGTAAATCCGTTAGTAATAAAAAATATTATTATTGATGAATTTACTAATGGAACAAATGTGTAAAAAATTTACACACTTCATTCTGTCGGTATATCTCTAAAAACAATTATCGATAATGATTTAAAAACATTTTAAAAAATCCATTTTATAAAATTATAAAATAATTAAATTAACATAAATCAACACTCTATAATATATACTCAAAATGCATGGAAAAAAGAATAAGAAAATCAACTCAAACAAATTTGCAACAAATACATAAAATGAAAAAATAAATTCAACTAAAAAAATTCATATGAAAACAATAAAGTTTTAATTGCTAAAAAATTAAAAATCCTATAAATAAATCAACTAAAAATTGATCTCATATAAAAAAAGAATCTCATAACAACATTTATACAATTATTAACAAAAATAATTAAAAATAAAAAAAATATAGTAAAAAAATCATGAAAAAAGAAGAAATCTTGCTTTGATGTAGTTGTAAGTGAAGTTAAGCATAAGAAAAAAAACTGTAAAACATATTAATTAGAAGAAAGAAAAAAAAGACATACCTGAGCATAGATAAGAAGAGAAGGAGATGAGGAGAGGAAAGAAGAGAAGAGAAAGAAATAGGTAATGATGTTTTTTACGTATAGTGAAGAAGAAGAAGAATATGAAATGAGTATGTTTCTTATAAAATAAGGGGATAAAAACTTTTTATTGGGGCACTTTAATGCCAATTTTACTAATGAATAATTAAATATTGATATTTTTTAATTATTTCATCTATAATTTTATCTGTAATATTTAATTTAAATTTTTTATTTTATAAAAAGTTTTTAAAAATTACCAATAGTCACTGATGATTTTTTAATCTCTCAGTGATTTTGTCTGTAATATTTAAATAAAAATTTTAAATTAATTGAATTTTTTTAGAAAACCAACAAATAACACCAATGACTTTTCAATCCGTTAATGATTTCATCTATAAAAAATAATAATTAATTGTGCAATTGAAAACTAAACAGTTTTAAAGCTCTCTAAAAAATATTGATGTAAAATTTTATCAATGATTCCCTTTATAATTGACATGATAAACAATGTTTATAATTTCTAATGAATTTATAATGGAATAAATTTTGTTGGTAATTCCATTAGTAAAATGACACGTCGTTATTTTTTTTACTTTGTTTTATTTTTTTTATTATAATTCCTTTAGTATTTCTATTTGTATTTATCAATTTTTCTACAGTGAAAAAAAAGAAAAAAAATCCAAAATTGAATTTCAATTAAAAAAAAGAGGCATGGAGTGATTGGAAGCTATAGCTTTATAAAAACAAATTACCAGGGGACAAGTCCCAATTTTTTCTTATAATTCTAACTCCCTCCCACCAATAATAGTTTCCCAACTGATCGTTTGACTTATAGCATCTCTTGGAAAAATTGTAAATCTCCCTCTCAATGCACCATCGAGGCACCGCATCACACTTTCTAGCTCGAGATTAATAGCGCTACAGACTATGTAGGCACATCTTTTTGGATATGCCCAGAATTAGGGATAAAATGATACCCAAATATCTTACCAAACATAGTGACAACCTTATCTTTTGAAAACTTAAAGAACTTGAAAGTTTCTAGAAAAAACTAATGTTGAAAATATGGTTTTATTTGAAGTTTATACCTTATCGCTTAATATTACTTACAAAGATGGTTTTATTTTTTCTTTTCAACAAATTTGGATGAATCATATGTTGAAAATATGATCTATAAGAACAAGAAGGCACGCGAGCTGAATTGGATATAGGGAAGAACGCCACTTTATTATTACACCGGACGGCTTAAAAGGCTTGGAAGTGTCACAACAGGTTGAACAGGCTTAACGTTTTGGTGCTTCTATGTAACCTACATGTCTGGAATTTGAAACCTTCGTTAGGGTTTGGAGATCATAAGCAATCGTACACTTGGATGTCTCCTTGTTGTAGAAGTAACCCATACACTTACAGTCACTTGAACATTTTTTTCCAGTCATCCTCCTTCACTGCTACGCTCCCCCACTTGCATAAATGCTCATGGAATGATCAACGCCTTCAAATTTATAGTAGTAAAAATCCTTGGAACCACAAGCGGGTGGCTTTACGGGCTCGCAATTCTTGCTCCAGCCCAGAAGACCACTTGGTAATGGGCAAGCAACACAGTGGCTGTCTTCACACAACCCAAACTTACCACATCTCTCTGGTAACTGGCACTCACTCTCAGGAAAACCATCCCTGGAGAAGAGATTGAAGGTCACATCCCATGCCATGTAGTCCACCTTATTGTTTAAAGTGTAGATCATAAGTTTCCCATCTATCCCAATTCTAAGAAATGACAACGTAGCATTGAATTTAGTGTGGCGTATACGCTCCGACCACCAGAAGATAAATCCAAAGTCACCTGGCTGGCCGAATTTTCTTAAGGATCTGGGTTACAATTTAGTGTCACATTTTGTAGACGATCTTGTCGTGTATCGAACGTATAATAGAAATATTGTTTAGGAGAATTCGGATTCTTATAGTACATCACCAATCTTTTGGATTCCATGACCAGGCTATAGGCGCCATCAGAGTTCTCCTTCAGTGAGGCCCAACTCACAAGTCTAGTTGCACCTCCGACCCGAAGAGATTGACCCATCAAGAGAGTATCAGTAGGAGAGTCAAAGCTTTGCCAGATAAACTTACCCTTAGAATCACGAAGCACCATGTTATCATTGGTCAGCACTTCGAACCCAGCAACACCTTTATTGGCAGTGTTGGTTTGCGAAGCAACCCTGCCATCAGCATCGGCTAAGACAAGGTTTCCATCCTTTCCAAAGGTAAGAGTGCATTTTCGCAAACCCAGCGTTGGCAGTGTTGGGTTGCCTCGGTTGGCTTCCCAAACCCAGCGCATTGTTGGTTCTGACCTCCTAGTACCCATACGTAGAGCTAGAGTGTATGCATTAGGGGTTGTGTTATAAAACATAAGCTGGAATTGGGAAGTGCCTTGGGGCAGTGGACGATAATCTGGAACATACTCCGAAATGTTTTGCCCAAACTCTCCTTCATTGACGTACTCAAATGTTGAAGAAGGAGGAACAGTAGCATGGGCAATGAAGGATATTGAGAGGAGAAAACAAAGAGAAAACAATGACAGTTCCATTGGACAGGAGGAACAGTACCGTGGGCAATCAAGAATATTGATAGGAGCAAACATAGAGAAAACAATTTCGACATACTTAAATCTCGGTTTGCTGGGAAGCTTTAGATAGCGTGGATATTTATCAGGGCAGAAGGATCCCTTTTATAAGCAGATAAGGATAGCATTAACTCCATGTTTGCTGAAAGGGACGGAGGTACTTACTACCTCTCATTCGAAAAGTAAATTATATAAATTCAACAGACAATTTATGTCTTTGTATTTTAGATTAGCTTAGCCAAATTTCCCCGATAAATTTTCTGTTAAAATCGCTTTTTCAAAAAAAAAAAAAAAAACAGAGAGAAAAAGGAAATCATGGAAGGACTCCATTTTTATCATGAATTTGCCTGTTTTATGAGAGGTTGAGGCTTTGTGCCTATTGTTGATCGCTGTCTAATGGAAATTCGGCTGTTCAAAGAAAAATAAAAGAGAAGATGTCTCCACCATGACAGAATGCTTTGCAAGCTGGAAGAGATCCGAAACATTAATCTCAGGATGGATTCAAATTGAATTTGGTCAAAGTGACAGCTAACTTTTGGTCCATATTGACGCTTTTACACAGTTCGGGAACTCTCATTTAAACAGTTCTCCCCTTCAAAAAATCTTGGATTCCAGCGCATGTAAAGGAATAAAACAAAACGAGAAAGAGTCTGCGTCTTTGATCAAGTTGTTTGGCCATTCACGACCACAAAATTAAGGAATAGTGTGTGTGTGTTTATTTGGTAACGTGCAAGTTTGTTTATTTTTTTAAAGTAATTTTTTATTTAAAATTTATTAACATATTTTTTTAATATTATAATATTATATTAAAATAAAAAAAATCAAAAATATAAATTTAATATTTTTTTAGACTAGTTAATCCGTGAAAATAAACACAATTTAAAAATACCAATATATATTACTCGATGAAATTTCAATTTATCTGCACGACGATCATTAATTTAGATTATATATAAATTCAGAGAGGGGTGTTCTTCATGTACTTTTTAGATAATTTAATTAATATTATTTGAATATGAGTTTCGACAATTTGCTTGGAAAATCGAGTGGAGGGCATCATAAACTTATCATATTATAGCAAATCAACAATATATAATAACTTAAGTGTTTTCCAAATAATTATACATTTTAATATTTTTATAATTATTTAATCAATTTTTGTTTTGGTATAGTGGTTAGAAATCACTGTATAATTATATGTCACTGTGTTAGAGATTAATCCAAGAAAAAAATTAAATGTAAAAGAACATGTCAAAACAACAAAAAAATTCCTTGACAATGACATTACACTCGGTACAGCAAGCTAACTTTTAAACCATCTGACCTGAATCTATATTTAACCTATATTTAGATTGAGTTTTAAATTAAATTATCAGAAAATTATCTTAATTTAGTGGGTTAAAAAGCAATATAAAAATATAGTTTAATTTATTTTTTAAAATAATACTTAAAAAATATTTAAATAATGATATATTAAATTGACCCAGATAACTCATTAAACCTGCAATTTAGATAATAAGCTTAACTATAATAAATTACTTTATTTTTTTATTAAATTATATTTTATTTAATTATATTATAAAAAAATACTTAAAAATTGAACATCATGATGAATAATTTTACTTGAGAATATAATAATTTTATATAAAAAAATTAAAATAAATTATTAAATTATTAAGCTAAAGCCAAAGGATTTCGCTCATTTCTTGATAATTTTCAAAAGCTAACATATAATTTCATCTTCATTTTCTTATAAACTATAGAGATTATGACAAAGCCACTTCAAATGCAATGGAAGCTAAGCAATAACTAGATATAATTAGGAAGTCTCGTGGACCTCCTCAACAGTATTTGGCTCTATTATGTTATTGCAAGTTCATTATGGACAAAAACACATAACTAACTAGGATAAAAAAAAAAAGCAAAATAAAGAGAGCTTGATGGTTTAATATGAACACATGTTATTTAATCATCAATGTCAATAAACTAGCATTGTAATATTTTTTTTCACACTCATATCATAAATAAAATAAAATTAATTTCAACATGTTTGATACATATATGAAAAATTAAATTAGTTACGAGATAAGTTGTTTTAAGATTATCTCACTATAAGATAGGGAAAGAAAAAGATAAATAATTAAGTTTATACAATAAAGAGGAGAATTATCTTAACTTAACAATAGAATTAGTAATACCTTTCTATTTAGCCTATGTTGAAGATCAAGTAACTATTTTTCTACTTAATAGATTTTCAAGAGATAAGATTATAATCAATGCATATCTTCTCAATGTATCTTAGTTGTTAAACAAACATTCTTTACTTATTGAAGAAACAATGAATAAAATGTATTTTTGTGAACCTTGTCCATTTGGCAAAGGTAAACAACTTCTTTTCCAACCTTTACTCATGTTTCCTCCTTGATTTTGGAGTTAATTCATATTGATATTTGATACTCATATATTTGCTTATTTTGTTAAATTTAAAACACTAGTTAAAAACTATTTTTCTTGTAAAGGTAAGCATTTACAATCGGATAATGGCGGATAATACATGTCAAACCAATTTCAATCATTTTTTTTTTATCTCTAATGAAATCCAACATTGCCTAACTTGTCCTCGTACACTCTAATAAAATGGTGTTACTGAGTGCAAGGACCATTATATAATGGAAATGATATTATTTAAATTAGCTCAATACCATTTTCCCACTAAATTCTAGGTTGATGCCTTTTTAAAATTCATCTTTCTCATTAATAGACTGTTAGCCCCTACACTTTTGATAATTAAACACTATATTTGAAATTATTTGGCAAGTTTCCTAATTATACCTCCCTACAAACATTTGACTTCGCTTATTTCTCATTATTATGATCATATACAACTCACAAATTAATGTTTAGATCCAAACATTGTATAACTCTGAGCTATGATTCCTATCAAAGTAAATATAAAAGCTTGGATCCTATCACTAAAAAAAATATGTTAATCTCACAGCATGTTATGTTTAATGAGAACATATTTATTGACAAGGATAAGCTGTAGTCACCTAGACCTTTTTTAATGGTCTCATCTCAATGTATAATTCATTGGATTCATATTACTAATGTTGTACTTTGTTGGATTCGTATGTTCCTCAAAGAACTCCATATTTTGTTGCCTCCAGCTCCTCTGTTTAGTGTGATAATAATGATACTCTTGCTCTTACTTCTAATCTTATGTTTCATGCTCGCAATAAACATATTGAAATTGATTTTTACTTTATTGGTGAGAAAGATGCTAATTGGGATATCTCCCTTTAATTTATTGGTTTTTATGATAAAATTAATGATATCTTTATAAAAAAACTTATTTCAACAAGGTTTTTTTAGCTTCATGACAAGTTAATATTGGTTTCTCTTCCTATAAGCTTGCAAGGGATGATAACCATAAGATTCAAACCACTCTAAATATCTCTTTCAAGACTCTTTTGGATTCTCCTTATCTTGTCCACCAAAGCACTCATGATTGAATGTTATAGATAAACATTTATCTATTTTAAAAGATAACTCTTAACTGTATTTGAATTCCTATTATCATGTATTTTTGCATTTCAAACTTCTTATGTAATTTTATAGAAATGAGAATAGTGACATGGTTTTGACATTAAAAAGCTAAGATCATTCAATATAATATTATAAAATTTTCAAAAGATAGGTAGAAAGTCGGTCCTATAAGGAAATATCATGTTTTTTTCTTGCTAGGATTTAAAATTAAAAGTATGTTGTGAAGCGTAAATTCTTGTAAATGTTCTAATTAGTTTTGATTCTCAACTAGATCAAAGTTTATTAGAGATTATATGTCACTTCAACCATCTAAAATAATATCTTTCCTTTTAATTTGCAATTAAATTCTAATGAAAAGTCAACCAAATTATGTGTTAGCCCTCACTCCTAATTCACATACATAAAACTATTAATTTTAAACTAAAAGGCATCATTATTTAACTATAGTTGAATTATTGTTCATTCTCTCACTATACACTGTGGATTGGAGTAGTGATGTTTTTGGTAATTTTTATTTTAATCCTCAAACTTTTATTTTATACAATATGGCCCTTTTAAGCCTAAATTGGCCTCCAATTACATATATTTTTAGAAGGGAGGGTTAAATTGAAAACTAAGGGACTAAAGTAAAAATCTCAAGTAACATGTAGGGTTGGTTGAAAGTTGCTTTGAAACATTAATTTTAATCCCTCATATTTTTTAGATATTAGGTGATCAGTCCCTTGAATTTCAAGACAATACATTTTGATACCTAACTTTATTTTTTCTTTTTTTAGTTATTTTATGTTAGCAGGAGAGAGAGAGAGTGAGTTGTTGGATTCCAGCCTAGAGAGAAAAACTGGCTATTGGGGAAGATTCTAGGCACCAAAATGGTTGATTTTTATGTCAAATGTTTCATATGATGAGTTGGTTATGCTTAGGTGTTTTTTTTTTACCTTAAGACATCAAAAATAATATATCTGAGCTTAAAAAGAATTTTTGTTTTGGGTGGATTTCGAGTTTTGGGGTGGTTTGTTAGATTTTTGATGGCTATGAATTAGTTTAGCAAGGTTTCTAGGTTGTTTTCTAAGTGTTTTAAATACAATATTGGTTGAAAATGAGATTTTGAGTAGAAAAAAAATGAAAAACCTTGTTTTTTCGACCACTCAAATTTTAGGTTTTCCAATTGACATGTCATCTCTTAACACAAATGAAACATCCTTTTTTATTATGAAATATTTGAGGTGGATGACGTGTCGTGCATCCAATTAAAATTTTAAAAAATAAAGACCTTGTTTAGGCCTGGGCTTGTATGGACCATTGCTTTATTGGACTAGTTATTTTTTTTAATTTTTAGGTTTTTAAAAAATAATGTGTTATTTGTGTATTTTTTTTCAAATAAATTTTGGATTTATGTTTTAATTATATTGTGATTATTTTTAAATGATATTGGGTGTTTTTTTTTTACATAGATAGGTATGATTCAGCCATGGTTTTCTTAATTTTATATAGATTAAAATTTTCTTTTAACTATTGATTTTTTATAATATTTTTCATATGTGCAATCGTGTATTTATTTTTTAATTATTGTTCAATAAATTCTATGTATGTGTCAGTTTTAAATTTTATATGTTTTTATATTAAAAAATTATTTTAATAGAGGACTTTGTTAAATATATTCAGGTAAATTACTTATATTGCAATGTTAAATATATTAATCTTTATTTTTTGCTTGGTTTGTCAATTTATTTTTTTTAATTGTTGATGAATAGTTTTTCATTACTTTACATCATAGTTATTGGGTTGTTTAATTAGATGCGTACATAACTTTTTTGAGGAGTTTTTTTCAAAAAAACATGTTAACAAATTTTGTATATTCTTTTTTATTATGTTTTAATGTTTAGGATTTGATGCTTATTCTTATGATTTTTTTTTCCTTGAATCTTTTATGAAAGTATCATTGTTTTTTGTTTAACTTTTCTATCCAAGTTTATAGCATATTATTTTTTATTCTTTTGATTTTTTTTGTTAATATTTTTATTTTTTTAATTCAACTCTCAAATTTAAAAATTGTTGTTGCTTTTTGATTTATTTTTTATTGCAATTTTAAAGTTCATTATTTTTATTGTATTTTTTTATTTTGTTTATTTTGTGTTGTATTTAAGTGATTTTAACCCTCATGATTTTTTTTCATATACAATACTTTTGATCTTATAACCCAAATCATGATTTAAAATGTTAACAATATTTTATTTTTTTATCTTATTTTTTTTTTATTTTTCTTTCTATAAAATTATTCTATTCTTATTTAATTTTTATTTTGTTAATAAATAAAACCACCAAGATATTTTTGGAATATTATAAAGATATATTTTCATAATATTAGCAAGCAGTTATCTTTTGCACTAAATCATTATTTTTTCCCACTTTATTTATTGTGAATATCTTATTTTCTAATGATATTATTAAATTAACAAAGTTTATTAAACTCACTCTAGCTAATTACTTAAATGTTATGTTTAAAAAATATATTTATTTTTTAATATTTTTTATGTTAAAACAAAGATTGGTCCACAGCGTATCACGTGCCACCTGATTATGGTTTAAAGTAAATAAGGTGGCCTGAAAAATAGAAAACAAGTAATCTAGGTGCTCCAAAGAAAAAAAAAGATGCCTAATTTATAATATTATCTGTTTTTAAAATTTCTCCTCTGAGACTTTCTGGGATTCTCTTTATTCAACAAAATAATATAAAATTTTAAAAAAACAGGGTGCCTCATTTATAATTCTGAGCAAAGTTGTAAACGAAATGTAACTTGCATGCTGAGTGATCGATCTTGAACGAGAGCTATCCCTTGGCTTTTGCATGGGCGAATCAGGATTGGTCTATAATGATGTCTTCGAAAAAACCAAACCAATGTACTTGAGCATGGCCAAGTTGTTTGGTCGTTAACATTTAAGGCACAAGGTTTTCTCACATAGACAGGCGATCTGTGGGTGCCAGGGGTGTGTGGATTGTGATAGGTTCAACTATTGGTTTTTAATTTCTTTTTAAGAAATATATTAATTTTTTATTTTTAAAAAATTATTTTTGATACATATTAAAATAATTTAACTAAAATATTTAAAATTTATTATCAAAATGATAGGTTTTTAGATTACTGGTAAGGATTTATTATATTTTTTTAATTAATTTGAGATTTGTTTTATACATTTTATATGATGAATTGTACATAACAAAACAAAATATTCATTGATAGAATAAATTATTTTTATTAATGAAGAATATTGTCTTCAATTACCTTTGAAATATCAATATGTATCAAAATTAAACTAAGCCAATGTCAAATTATGATTTAAGATAACAAAAAAAATAAAAATACAAATCCTTATTAGCTTATAGAACCCATGCAAAAGTCATTTGATTAAAAATATTATATATAAAAAAACCATAAAGATAAATTTTTAATAAATTAAATATTTAAAAATAAAATTTTTTAAAAATAATAAATGTGAATACCTAGGTTAACACATGTGAATACACCTTATACTAATATAATATATTATAACCTACATGTATATGCAAATACAATTGTTTATTTTTATTTGAACGACTCCATCTCAACCAAAAACTCCAACATTATGGTGAATAACATTACCTAACATAGCTTTGTCATTAGTGTCAATAACATTTCCTAACATAGTTCCATCATTACAGTTAATAACATTCCCTGTCATAGCTAATCCCTATCAGGGTAACTAATACACTTGAACACAATTAGTTATCGCCAGAGTAACCTTAACAATTAAACATATCCATCACTCTTGCGACTGGTTTAACCTCTCTCAAAATAGTGCTCATTCGGCTGACTTTATTTTCTAAAAATTTACCGTAACTCAAGTAGCCTACTTAATTCTTTTTAAAAACCAATAGCCTTTGCTCATGCATCAAACCTAATTCCTTTAAAAAACCTAGGGCCCCTGCCCATGCAGCCAACTAATACTTTCAAATATTCATGCTTTGAAAACCCTTTTGTACAGTGGTGGAGTGAGGAGGGCTGGCCCTGCAAGAAAATTTTTCCTATTTGTATAAAATAATTAAAATTTTAATTTTATTAAAATAACTCTTTTAATTTGGCTCCTCTTAATTTTTTTTTTTACTCAACCCCTGCTTTTGTAAATCATTTCAAATTATATAAATAAAATAGTGAGATAACAAACACCCACTTCTTTCTCCTATAAAGCGTATTTCTTTTTATCTGAATCTCAATTCCATCATATTTTTTAAATTCAAATAAACATCTCAAATTAGTGTTAACATTTTTTAACCTTTTTAATATACATATTCATTTCTATCATTCTTTATCTTTACTCTATCAATGAGCATCTAAACATTTCATTAATTCATTTTAATGTCAATATATTTAGATTTCCTCCAAATTCTATCTTGCATTAAACATGTAATTTCGCGTTCTTTACTATCCTTGTGCATCCAACATGTATTTTTTCATTTTTTTTATTTTATAAACTTGCCAAACTGGATACAATATATAAATAATCATTTTGATTATAATTTCCCAACTCAATTTCTAAATATTACAACGCCATTGAAACACTAACATCTACAACAATTTCACTGATTTCCATCCCTCCCTTCTGACACATTCATGATAAACCAATACTCATACAATTTATTCTGCATAAATTACAATCATGATTTTACATAATTTCATCATCATATCAATCAAGTTAAGTATAATAACATAATTCAAAACACAACATTTACACAATTTAATTAATTTTTATATTTTTATCATTCTAACATATAACTACAATTAGTAAACCTTTAGCAACACACATTACAGCATTCAAAACAAATCTTAAATATTCCTAATATCTTTTAAATCATCAAAAAATATCATAATTTAATTAGTTTTACAAACCAGCAAAACCACTTCGTCAAAGTTAGACCCAAAATTGTTTTTCAATCTCTTGAATTACATCCTTAATCATGTCATCCAACCCCAATTAGCTAACAACTACAAAATTTGACATTCCTATCAAAATTTATATAAACTCTAACAATTTCTAAAATTTAAGATTTTCAATCTCCCATCATATTTCAAGAAATTAAGTACATTTATTGTAAAAGTAATCTCTTACTGCTACCAAGCAACCCAATTAAATAAGTCTTTTGTAAGGATTCCAAGGACTTCTTCTTCCTTTTCAAATTTTACACACTTTATTATTAAATTCTCAAACCTCCAACCCCACTTCTCTCTGAAATTCACTAATTAAATTTGATTTAATAAGAAGAAAGCACTAGATCACTTTTTCATACCATGTAAAATAAGAGAATTTTGATAAAAATAGAGAAAAGAATTTTTTTTTCAAACTTTTTTACTTTAATGGCTGACAAGTTTGTTTTTAGAAAGGGAAAAGGATTTTCCTCTATTTACAGCAATGCCACCATATTAAATGACTATATGTTATTTCGGTCAAATATCTGTCCATAAATATATTTTTTCTATATATTTATTTTTTTATTTCATTTGAGATTTTTTACCAATTATCTAGGGATTTCCACCTCTTATTATAATATTTCTCCTCTTAATTTATATTTTCTTTTTAGAAATACAACATTAAACATTGAGTTTAAGAGTTTTAGGTTGGGGTTTACACCTAAAATCCTGTAACTGGAGAGTCACTAAGAATATAAGGTAGTGGGTTTCCAACCAATAAAATTAGTTTTCAATCATTTTTTGATCTAAAAAGACATAGAAAATTGTTTGAAGATATAAATAAACTTATTTATATCTTTAAACAACTTAAAATCAGTTCAAAATAAAAAAACTAACCTGAAACCTAAATATTTACTTTCTCGTACAATTTTAGGGTTAACATCCAAGTTAAACTCCACTCATCAAATAAAACCTGTTAAATTCAAGATTAACCTTTTTTTTCTCTTGGAATCATTGTAAACAAAAACTCTCCTATTAGTGTTGAAATCTGATGAGCCCTCTTTTGACATCTAAATATACCTAAAGGACAGTATCCATGAAGATGGAGGATTAAATGTCAATTTTTTCACTTCAATCCTTCATTTTTCAATTATTTATTTGTTTAAATAAAAAAATGATTAGCCTTAAATAAAAATCAAATCATCCAACATAAAATTTTGATAGCTAAAATGAAAAATGCACAATGAATCAACGATGATTTTTGAATATATGAACAATATGGCCATTTTGTTTTACAAGAAACACCAAAAGTTTTAGTGTTTTCGATAATCAAGCATATTAATTCAATGATATTGGGCAAGTTGAGTTCAAACAAAAATATTGTCTCAATTATTATACTTGAATGTGGTTTTTGAACTCAAGCATGAATCAGTTAATCCCACTCGATTGCTCCATGCTTGATATCCCAACTCAAACCTTTTTTTTTCCAGCTCAAAAATATATATTAAGGTATCGATTTTGATTACTTGTGTCTTAAAAGGAACATAAATTAATATTTTAAGGTATATGGGTCATTGTGTCGCCAATACTGTCACTTATAAGCGCTAAGAAATTAATTTTCTTGATTGCTCACTGGAGACCATAATTTTGTTAATTAATGAGGAAACAACAATCCAGATGTGCTGTCGTTTTCTAAATCTGTTCTCCATAATCTACCAAAAATTGATTAAACAAAATAGCATAAGACTGGTTAGACTTGGACCAGGCCCCAAATTCCAACCCATTTGCATAGGTTTTAACTTGGGTTTAGCTTTTTTATATTTATCAGTTTTTTGTCCTTGGACTTCAGCTAAAGCTAGCCCTAGCCTAGCTCAGTGATTCTAGGATCGCCTATCAAACTTGGGTCGACTGTGTGCCATTAAATTCATTTACACAAATTATACTCGGGCATTCCGCGGTTACTGGAAATTTCCTTATACAGGGATTGCAATCGTATTCAAATTCAATGTATGTCGTTTGATATGACTGTGTGTCGTATTCAAATTTAACCCGTCAATGTATGTCGTTTGATTCGATCTCAATAAATTGTTTTTTTTTCCAAGAAAAAAATGGTTTTTGTTAGTATTTTAGATTAAATTTTAAAAAATATTTGAAGTTCTGGTAAGGTTATTGTTTGGTTGTACTTGAACCAAAATATAAATTACACTAGATTTTTTTGATTTAAAGAATTTATTTCAACCTAGTAGTACTTATTTTACTGACATGTTTATGGATAGAATTATCTTTATAAAAAAAAATTATTATTGGTGATTTGTGGTATGTTGATAATTTGTTAATAATAACTTTAGTGATAGATAGATTTATTAATGTTATAAGCAAGCTAAAAAGAAAAAACTTACTTGCTTTATTTTTGGGTATTTTTATTGATGAATATGATATAACATTTATATAAAAATTATATATGATTCCATTAATTATTTTTTTCATTGGTAAATTTGAAATGTAAATGACAAAATGATTGTCTATAATTTTATTGGTGATTAAACAACAATAGTGGTATTTATAATAATTTTTTCTAACTCTTTGGAATATACCGATGAACTAAGTCATTCGATAGCCTTATCAATAATAAATTATAATTTTTTTCAAAAACAATCTATTAAATATAAGGAGAGAAAAATTAAAATTAATTAAATTAATATAATAGTCAAATATTTATTATAAATTTAAAAATTTATAAGTTCAAATACAATGAATCTAGACAAAAGATGCTAGAGGATGAGGATGAGGAGGCAAATCATTGTTGGGATTATAGGGATAGCAAGGGAGAGCACATATACCATCCATATGTGATCTCATCTCCATTATCAATTAGTGGAGTTTAGTTGTCTCAGCAGTAAATCATTCATATTTATTAATAAGATGGGTTATTTGAGTTTGTACTCGTTGATCTAAAATCATCTCAAACTCTAGGGTTTCAGTGCTTAAAACCAATTATAAGCATTTAATGGCGGAAACATTATAAGCCTTCCACAAGTTCTCAACTATAGTATTCGAGAGATTATACACCTAATTTCTATCGGATCCACCAGATGATTCTATCTCCAACCATAAATTTTGATTAAGATCTAAATAAGTTGAAGGATCTTCCTTACATCTCTTCTTCAAATGGATGTTATATGTATCCTTAAAAAACAATTAGAAAAATTAAATAAAAAAATAACTTAAAAAGGTTGAAAACCAACATATTATAAAGTGGTGAGTTCGGTTATCCATGAACTGTTGTAAACTTTTCTGAATCTCCACACTAGAGTGTCAGCCTCGTATAAACCACATAAACATAACATGTTGAATATATTCATCTCACACAACCTTTGAGATTTATAGCAGTCTGAAATTCTTTCAAATTGCGATGTTCTTCTTGTTAGAAGTTCTCTTTCTTTCATATAATTTTTCACTTTCTTTAGCACCTTGTATAAAAAATCACGCTACCTATTTAGTAAAAATGAATATCTATTAGTAAATAAAAATAAAATTGAATAAAAAGATTAAAATCTTACCTAGTTGCAACATGATTCTCTCAAACCCTCGTTGCAATAACATTGTCAGTTCTATCCCATTCATTTTTTTCTTTGTAATTAAAATTTATAAAAGAAAATTTTTATTAATATGAATACAGTAACCAAATTAACATAATAAAAATATATTTAAGTTAATACTAACCTTAAACCTTCAAAATTATGTGCAATCATGGGTTTCCATTTAGGGTTTTTGAAAACCTAACTCCTTTGAAATAATTAAATTTTTATCATTGATTTCTTCACCAAATTGAAAAACAATGAAACAATGACTAAATTTTTTTTTAAAAAAACAAAATTAGTTAATTTCTCGTTGTGAATGGAAAATAAACTTTGAAAAGTGGATCCCATTGTGAAGGGACACCTCCCCTTGATGTGGTGGGATCACACTCGGTAAGCTCTCATCGTGAGTGAATGTTTGTACTTTAGGTGCCTATTCTTGGTCGACACTTAGCAACTCATAGCTATGAGAATCATTGCTAGAAAAACTAGCAGCGATCATGTCTACACGGTGCGCTATTGACTTTTTCTAGACATCTATACAAATTAAAGAATTAAAATATTGTAAACCCTTTATATTTTTTTTTAAATTAATAGCACCCCCTATATGAGAGACTACTCAAAATTTGTAAAACCTATAAATACACAATAATTTGAATGTAGGGCCACAAACTAGTTGGTTTTATTTCAATTTTCAAATAAGTTAACCCAAATAACCAATATCAACTACTTATTCAACTTAAAGTACCATTAAAATTAAACATATTATCATCTTTATACCAATCAAATTTAATCATAACAAAATTAGCTAACACACTAAAACTTACATAATCCTATAACTTATTGTATTTCCATTTTTTTCCCACATTAACCAACACAACCAAGATCATCAATTTATTTTGCATCATAATATTTGAAACCAATCTCAACATTCCCTTAAAATTATTTTAAACATTAAAATCAATATGATTTAGTCCAATTTATGCATTTTCATCTTTCTCACATTTAACAACAATAAGTAATTTTTTTATAAACCATATTAAAATTTTCTAAATTAATTTAGAACATTCTCAACATCATTAAAATACCAAAACCATCATAATAGAATTTTAATTTTTGATTTCCCTCAAATATCAAATCATGGTCGACCATTTTAACATTTCAATTTCCATGATTGGTTTTCAATTTCTTCAATAAACTCCTTAAACATGTCATTCAAATAATTGCATATTATAATGCAAAAATTTCACATAAATCTTAATTTCCTAATTTGAGGATTTTCAATAATTAAAGAACAAAAAACTTGATTTTTTTAAAAAATCCAACAACATCCATACAATTATTAAGAGAAGAAAAAAATTGAAAAAAAAAAGATGATGCAAAATAAAACATATATATATATATAAAAGAATCTTACCTTATTGTGAGTTGTGAGTGAACTTGAGAAGAGGAAAAAAAATTCATTAAATTATGTTAAATAACAAAAAAAAAATGAGAAGTTAAACCTGAGTTGGAGAAGAAGAGAAGATGAGAGAACGAGTTGATGAAAAGAGAGAGAATAGAAAGAAAGATGAAAACATAGAGGAAAAAAAAGCTATAAGAAGGCGCAGAGGAAGACAAACGAATGTATTTTACATGTATGTTATGAAATTAGGGATTATAGTATTTTAATTTTGGGAAACTTTACTAATAGGTGTTCATACGACCAATTATATATTAATATTTTAAATGTTTTAAGTGGTGTTTCTGTCTGAATTGTCTAGTTGAAAATTTTAATTTAACCAAAAATTTTCAAAAATCCCTCAAATAGTATTGATGACTTTTCAATATGTTGGTGATTCTATCTATAAATAACATTAATTAATAGTGTAATTAAAAAGTGAACAGTTTCAAATCTCTTTATAATATACTAACAAACTTTATTTGTTGGTTATACTATTTGAAAATAACATCATGAATATGTAATTAAGAAATGAATAGTTCTAAAGTTCTCTACAATATAATGATAGACTTAATCTATCGATGTTACTATCTGAAAATAACATCATGAATAGTCAAATTGATATGGATCGACTAACTCATTAAGTTAAAAGATATAATATCCCAAAGTTAACTCATTGTTATCATTCTGAATAACCTCAACATGACCCATGAGTTTAGTTTTTATTATAGATAACTAATCAATTCTTGAACGATCCTTTGTAAAAGATGGAATATAGGTGTAATAAACTTGTTGGTATTCTTGAGTGAAAACAAAGACATCGTTAACGTTGCAGAATCTAACTTTTATATTGATTTTAACCAAATTATGATAAAGATCTACTCTGATTTCTCTGTTAGTAGTATCATATCAATATCATTTGAATAAAAAAACTTTATTATGCTCGTTATGATATTACAATTTAATAAACTCTTCTAATTTTTCATAGTAGTCAACTTTAAACTCATTAGAAGTTAATCCCTTAACATAAACTTCATTATTGCATATCTTTCTATCTTGACCATACTTTTTAGTATGAAACATGTGTTTATTGATGAAATATTTGTTATAGCACTTCACCTTTCTTTCAGGATCTAAACATATTAAATACAAAGTAACACTAGCATTCCTTCCCAATTAATAAACTTGGTACATAAATTACAACCATTAATAGTTCACGAGAAATGTGTGATGAGATTAAGTATCATGATAGATCATAATAATTAATTAAATAATCTTTACATGTGTTTTGAACTATATAATAAATTATTCATCCTGTAATTGAAAGATTTAAGATTCAGTTAAGTGTGAATTTTGGAAAAATAAAAATTAAAGATGTTGCTTATAAGGAATTCAACAATTTATTACTTTATGATATTATAAGATATAAATTGTTCAATAGTAGCAACATATTAAGTATTATTCTTACTAAATAAAAAGTCTCAGTTCATTGTAGTTAAATAGTACATAACTATATGCTTGTCTTAATTCTATTTCTATCAAATATATTCTCCATACAATAATTTTTGGTACGGGTCATTTAGGATGAAAGAATATTGACAAGTTCTCACTCGAAGGCACTTCCTCCCATCATCATGTTTTTGCTCAAGTGAGACTCCTCAACATGCACCTTATTTTTTACTTTTGTCTTAAGGTTGAACAAGTACCTTCATAGAATTAAATGAATATTTTGAAAAAAAATTAAAAATAATAGAATTTTAATTACGATGCATGTGTAATCCTTAATCTCTTGAATGAATACATCTATGTATAGTTAAATGATCTATTGAGTTGAAAAATTATGAAGAAAATACCATCTCAAGTTTGTAGATTATTTAGATGATATTCATTTCAAACCTTTTCATACATTGTTTCTATAACTTGTTGGAGCATATATCTCTAAAGAAGTGACGGATCTTCATGAATGCATCATATATCTTGATATGTTCTAGTAAGCTAGTAGAATGATTTTTGTATAAACATGTGGCAGTCATGATGCTTCAATTCATACAATCTATAATCCTCCAATTTCACTAATCTTGATATGTTCGAAGTGTGTCCATAAAAAAAATACGAACTCTCAAATGATTGGTTAACATACAATTATGTATTCTTGTCTAAGGTAAAACTAGCTTTGAGCTTTGTAATCTGTAACCTATTATAAACCAACTCTATAGTTTTATAGTAACAAAACAAAGATATATTCATTTTAGCCTTGATGTTGTTCTTTGTTTTCCTTTTCACGTCCATAACCGTGTTGAAAATGTTTTCAAACATGTTTTTTTCAATGTCCATAACATCAAGATTATAACTCAAACATGTTTTTTTCAATGTTCATAACATCAAGATTATGACATAGAAGATTGCTCTTCCAATAAGAAAGCTCCTAGAAAATATCTTGCTTTACTCAATTATAAGTCAAATCAAAATAAAAAAACTCCTACTTACTAAATTAAAAACCAAACATAATGTTAATTCAATATTATACTATATAATTGTTCACTTGACTGTAATAGCAGTGCAACATTCCTTTTAACTTTCCCAACAAAGAAGTCCTTTATGTGCTTGTGATCCTTTGGTAAAAATTATTGGTGGCAAAACAATACATTATCATTATTTGTTAACATAAAGGCATTATTATTTTTCATACAATATAAACATACTAGTTTTCCATGCATGCTCCAACAAAATGTTGATATTCCACATCAAAGTTGTCTTCATTTAAAAATTTTATTTTGTCAATACATCATAAGTTAAAACCTCAAATGACCAAAACAGTTTCAACTCATCAATCATCAGTCGAAGACAAAAATCTATAATCTTACTTAAACTATTAGGATTGGGTATGATCATATATTAAAACGTGTACTTCAATCTTATACACATTCCCTATGACAAGTTACAAACCATGAATATCACTGACCAACTAGAATGAAGAGAAACAAATAACTCGAATGGATTGAATTTATCTATATATAACCCAAGATGCACGTTCCTTGATTCCATTAAAAAATCTAAAAATGCACCCTATTAAAATATTTCTAGGCTTCACCATCAAAAGAGTGCACTATCACTTTATCTACTATATCATGTGAATGATGTCATGTCATGTACTTAATAGTCTTTGATGACATAACTAGCCTTTGCAGTCTAAATATGATTGAGAAGTATATAAGTTTTCTATGTGAGACAAGAGCTTTTTCTTCACCAGTTCTAGGTTTATAATGGGCATGCCCACATATTTTACACTCATTTAACTATGTATTTTAAATGAAGCATAACATGTAAAAGTTTGGACACATGTTAATTTTCTAGTATCGTAGCTTAACAGTTTTATCATAATAATCCATTATTTACAAGCCTTTAAGTAAATCTTGATACATCTAATGAATGATCATCCATTTTTTTTATCAAATCTATATAGATTATTAATAACCACATGTATTAAATAATTATGTAAACTAAATAAATTTGCAAACATTAATTTAACTAAAATTTATTCAATCTATTTTAATATTACTCTTGATTCATTATCAATTATCTATATGAATTCAAATTTCTATATATTTTAACTCACCAATAAAATTAAAAAAATAAAATGGATCCATTAAATAAATCATTATTCATTTTATCATAAAACACCCAAGTCACATGTATGAAATAAATTTCATCAATTTATAAACTAAAATAATTTTATAAAATCTCAAACAAATCCTGACATGTACAAATCATATATTTGTACTATAAATTTCTATGAGAAAAAGCTTTAAAACAAGTAAACACCTTGAATAAAATACATGCATTATAAAAATTTACAATAAAAATTAACCTTTTGAAATTGAATTCAGATAAATAAATGGGTAGTTTTACTTACTTTAAGTGGAGAATCCTCAATAAAATTTGAATTAGAATAAGGATGCTGACAAATTAAGTGTTGGGGTGGCTGAATTTGTAGTGCGAAGGAATATTCAGAAATTTCCCACCATAATCCATTCAATTTTTTCCTATAATAATTTCAGTAAACACAAATGGAAACACAAATGGATACAGGGAGTAAATATTTTGTTAAGACAATTCACCATAATCTATCGATGAATTTTTTTTTTATCAATGATTCCTTTTATATTTTTCAATTCTCTGGTTGTGTCATATGTTACATATATACAATATATGTAATGGTAAATTTGTAAGTTATAAACATATTAAGTATTATATAATTATAATTTTTTTCATTGCATATAAATTCTCACATACCATAATTTTTTGTTAGTATCATGTTGGAACACTTTATTTTATGAAGGAATATGTTTTAAAAATGCTTTTTATTATTATTTAAACTTATTTAGTTATTTTTAATAATATATTTAAATGTTCATATTTTTTTGTCTACACATGGTTAACCAAATTTATTAAAATTATTTATTATAAGAAAATTTATAAATTATTTATTCAGTTAAGTTTTTTAAGAGAAAAAATGGATTAGTCCCTTAAACCGATATTGTATTACTTGTTTGTTTTATTCAAATTCTTTAAATGTTAGCCTAATATTTCTAGGTTATAATTGACACTAGTAATAACCTTAGTATTGTCATTAGATTGTTGGTTTCTTTTTACAAATTTATCAATTATCTTAATGTTACCATTGTTTATTTTCTTGAAACTTCTTTAGATATTTGTCTCTTCAACTGCTTAATATCTAAAGTAAGATTTTGGGTGAATGAAGATAATGTTTTTGTAGGATCTTTTTTTACTTTTTCCATAAAGGTTTTTGTTTATAGCATTATCCTACTTTTAGTAAAAATTGATTGTTATATAACACTATTAGTTTATGTAAGGTTGGCAATCCTATCTAGCATTAATTAGTGACGATCTTGTATGCCTTGTCTGTAACCAAACCATTACCTTCATTACTAGGTTAGGATCATTTAAAATGTGGTTGATTCTTGTGCCATTAATAATAACAAGTCTTTTAGGCTTAACGGTCTTAGCCTATTATTAAGTTGTGACTTATTTAACTTTGTCTTATAACTCTGCTCTTTTAATGAAGAACCAAATAGCTTTAATTTCATTAAGAAATTAACAATACCATCTCCATATTAATTTTTAAATTTAGTGACATGTCCTCTCATTGACTCATTATCTTTCCAAGAGAATTGTTTAAAATCAACAATTTTCATTCTTCTAAGAATTGAATGGAGTTGATTTGTCTACTTAAATAAATGATGATTATATGTAAGCCATGTTGTATGTTAACTATCTATTCTCATTTCTCATAGTATTGGGCTAGTTCGATCCTATAAATCCTTCCTCTTGATTATTATTCAATAACATGTCATTGATAGTAAGCCATCTCATAGTCAGCACTTGTCTGGTGTTTCAAGCTTCCAAAACAAGTAGAAAAACAATACACTATTGTTCAATGCTCGACTCGGTAGCTTGAAGTTCATCTTTGTTATTGATATTGCCTTGTTAGAAGGTAAGTAAGGCATTATATTATCCCAAAAAAGGTTGGGTTATCTGCAAATAAGGTTGTTAGGCCATATATTTGGCTTAAAACTACCTATACACTTATATCATAAGTGATATCTCACATATGATTGTACTTAATTACTATTAGGGTTATAGTTGTATTTTCTACACTAACGTTTAATACTCAGGATGTGGTTAAGAACTCTTATACGTCCCTGTTAAAGCATTTGTTATTGGAAGATAACCTAAACTTACCTTTTGGTGTCTTCTCAAGAGATCAATTATTTCTTAACTTATTCTAAATTTGATTGAGTTGATCAACCATAAATTACATGGTTTTAAATTAGCATTAAATGAATCTATTTAGTGATAAAAATGATCCTTGAAGAGAGGTCATAAGTTGTTAATTTGAAGTTAGCCATAATGGTTATATCCATTTAATTACAAGATCAATCCTTAAAAGAAGGTAAGCATATTGTTATGTTAATGGAGTATCATATCATCTAAATACTAATGAAGGAAATGATGTTGAAAATAATGGTAGATTTATAAGTTATATAGGTGCAGTAGGACTTTTTCCATATGTAACTTCTTGTTACTTAAAAGAGTTAGATGATGAAAAATCATCTCCTGGTATGTCTAATTATAATTGATTGTCAAATTATAATTATGATTGATTGTCAAATTCTTCGTGTATATGTAATTGTCATTTATTAATTGCTTATATTGATTGTTCATCAATAATAATGATGATATTTTTACCAATTTCTTTTTGAGGTGGCAAGATGATGAATATGTTATTATATTCACAAATAGGTCAAGCCAATTTGTTAGCATTTGATGGTCCAATTTGTTAAGATAATCAAGTCCACTAGATATGCCAATTTATTAATCAATTATATTTTTTTGGTATCTATTATGTTATATATTTATTTTTTTCCTTCCAATGAAAAGAAACTACAATTAGTAATTGAATCTTGAACAAAAAAAGATAATAACCTCGCAAATCAAACAAAATGTAAGGAAACTTGATTTTAATATATTAGAAAGAAAATACAACTGAAATAGTGTGAACAAATGTTTTTTTTAAATAAAAATAAAGATAAAAGTTGTAAATGAAATCAAAGAAAGCGATTCATTAATGATAAATTTTAATATAAATATAAATTGCATAAAAAAATTATATATATGGGTTCACAATCATTTTCAGTAACTGGATAGTTTTTTTTTATATTGATATAAAGATGGAATATTATTTGAACTATTTTTCATAACCCTATACAAATTGTTCGTAGCAAACTAAAAGCTCATAACATGAATTATAATACAATTTAGTAAGCTAGAAACTCACACCACGAATCAAGATACAATTTATATCACAATCAATAAGTCTTGTTCCTAGCAATCATACATTTCCTAACAATTTTATTATTTATGCTAGTGTAATCTTTAACATACTTTTATTTAGAGTGTAACCTTGCCTTCTAGTAAATCACACCAACTCTTAACTTTATGGTCAATAATAATCTCCTAATTGATCATGATGTCTAGCTTTTATGACCATGACTTTTATCTTTTTTCATCAATTATTTCTTATCATCTCTTATCATTATGGAATCTTCTTTAATCTTAATCAATCATAGTTATTGATTTATTCTAGCTTTTATTTTTTATTTGACAATGAACAACTATTGTTATTGATTTATTTTAGCTTTTATTTTTTTATTTGACAATGAATAACTATTGTTTTTACTTGGTTGATATGTAAATATTTATTTTTTGATATAAATAGAAAAAAACACATTAATTATAACTAACGATCCCAAAATTTGAAGTTGCTTTCTAAATCTTGAAAAGTTAGAATTTAAAGATCTTGAAAAGTTAGAATTTAAAGAGGAGGACGAGAGAGGAACCATAATTAACTCAAATAATTTTTTAAGGATCGAAATCATTTTCACACTTAACATAACTATTGTAAGAAAATTTTTCAAAATTGAAAAGAAACTTAAACATAGAATTTGGAAATGTTAGAAATTAAAAAGAAAAAGAATGTGTAAATGGAATAATAGCATCCACCTCTACCTACTACATTCAATGAACAGGCGATTTCTTTTAAATTTGAAAAGTTAACCTTGTTTGATAGAAATTGTACAGAACGGAGGTGAAAACAGTGTTTATATGAATAAGCTCAAGGTTTTTTGTTCCATTTCTTCCTTCCTTTTTTTCTATTGGTTCCTTTTACTTTTCGTAAAAGAACTATAGTTTAGTTTTGTAAAATTAATCCTCGGTAAAACTGAGCCAGAGCAATATAAATAAACATTAAAAGAAAAGGAATAAGAATATTGTTTTCTTGTGGGTTGCAGTAATTATCCACATTGGTTTTTTTTAAAAAAATTAATTAAAAAATTTATGAATGATAAAAAAACCGGAACAATGCCTGCACTACTTTTTGTTTTTTGATGTTGAGAAAAAGAATGCTTCATCTCATAGCTTGGCAAGCATAATCAAACTAGTTATGAAACATATATAGAATTTGGGAATTGTCGGTGAAAAGATTCACCGTAAAATAAGAAATGAAATCACAAGTCGGAAAACACCATGAGATGATTGATGACCATATCTGATAATCCCAATAATTATATGCATCAACCTTTATGGTACGAATTTTTATATTTTAAGCCAATCTCATATCTTTGCTGGATTCGATACTAAAGGCAGATTGCCTTTCTATTACCCCTGGAGCTCTTGAATATTTTAATCTTTCACTACCAAGAAAAAACAATTTATATATGCTCCATTAGATTATCAGATCATGATTTTGATGCAATTTATCCTTAAAAAACTTCATGCAAACTTTACTGAGGTTAATTATGTAGATGGACTATGATGTCGATGCATATTTTATTCTTAAAAAGCTTCACACAAATGTTGGTTAGATGTCATTATTTCCTTAGAATTATTGACATTGGTGGTTTTATTTCAGGGACCACACAACAACACTGATCAACATTGATTTTTATCAATCTGATGGTCACATGCTTCGCCTCGGGAAACCAGGCCGATGGCTTTCCCGGCTGCTTTGTATCATTTGAATCCATGTATTTGTATCTACTATATACTTTCTTTCTTGACTTCTTTTTAGATTCAAAATAGAGTATATTAAATTAAAAATTGATATAGAATCTAATACTGTGCTCCCCCCCAGCTATTCCCATTGACTTGTTACCCTAATTTCACCCATATTTTAATATGAAAATTGCAGGAGGGATTATGTGTTTTTGATGTTGTACTTTGTTCTAAAAAGATATTGCTGTACATGGTCAACTGATTTATTCCAGCAGTTCTTAATCTTTCTCTTGATTCTTGACGCAAATATGAATTAGAAGAGGAACACAACAGCACCATCCATCCATTATTAAAGGGGGTAGTCAAATCCATGTATTAGGGCAAAATAATTTTCTGGAATTGAAAGGCATGTGATGTAGATGTAAGACGTCAAACAATATCTAACAGATTAAACATGTAGAGGTCGCATTCTTTAGAGTTTGTCCCCGATTCGTTACGCTCACTGCTCATCTGGCATGCTTGTAAACTATACGAATAATAATTTAGCTGTCCCACAATCAAAGTTCAATCATGGGAAAATTTCACATTTACTTAATATATCTGTCTAAACATAGCATATACATACACATATATAACAGGGGAGCTAGAAAAACAATCCCAGTTAATTAGAATAACCTATAGGATCATTTTTATTGAGATTTTTTAACTTGCTACAGTACATTTATTTTTCTTTGCAATTCATCTTTCAAAGTCTATATTTTATTTTATTTTTTAAAGTAAAAAAACATCTAAATATAATCTTTCCTGTCATATAAAATCTTTTGACCTAAAAAACAATTTTTTAGCAGTCGTAATATTTTTCAATGACCTCTTTCTCTCTCAAAGTCGAAATTCAGCGACTCCCTCTCTCTTCTCCAAAAAATCAAGAACTCACAAAGTGAAAAATGAAGTTAAATATCAAAAAATTCAGCGACTCCCTCTCTCTCCTCCAAAAAATCAAGAACTCACAAAGTGAAAAATGAAGTTAAATATCAAAAAATATATTTTTTTAATTCAACAAAACTAGGCCACCCTTAATTATTATTTTTTATTACATTACTTACACTACCAGAAATTTGCGTAACACCAACGGAATTACTAATAGCATAATTTTGTTGGTAAATTGTGGTGATAATTACCAATGGATAAAATTCTATATGTAATTCGGTTGGTATATACTGATAGCATAGTTTCATTAGTATATACTAACCCAATTACAGATAAAATATTCAAAATTAAGAAAAAAGATGATTTGTTGAAATGAAAGTTTTTGCGAGCAATTTTATCGATGGAATCATCGAAAGATTCAAACTAGAATATCCATATAGTCACATGACCACTTCACCATCAGAATTGCTAATGAAACCATCGACAGAATGAGTCTATTAATGATTCCATTTATAAAAGTTAATATATCATCACTCAACCGACCCTCTCCTCCCCTATTTCACCTTCCACACCCCAACTTTTCCCTCCCAAATTGCAAACAACCACCCCCTAAAAAAAACCCCTTCTTCTAAACACAAGTCATATTTTTTTAAGTTTTGTGATCACAACGATTGTGTTCTGATTTATTATGGATTTTATCATTTTGTATAAGTAAATCTATCTTTTTAATTTTAACATTTAAATGTTAATTTTAAATATCTATTTTTTTAGTATATGTATTTTGTTAGTGTATAGAAATCTTTTATTGTTATTTTTCAAGCAAACTTGTAGTATGAATGTATAATTTTGTACATGTTATGATTTGTTTTAGATTTAGTAAAATTATATTTATTTGTAAATTATTGAAACTTTGTTGAATTGCCAAATTACATGTGTTTTCATGAAATAATTAATAGCTTGTTGAATGAGTCCATTTTAATTTTAATCAATGTTATTGTGGAGTTGTAATTTTTTTAAATTTATATGTATAAATTTGTATGTATGTTGATAATTGATGATGAATATTTTTTAGAAGTTGTAATTAGCTTGTTGGATAATCTCAAATTAAACCAATATTTTCACAAATTTATTTACATAACATAGTTAATTAATATATATTGTCATCATAATTTTAAAAAGATTCAATAGAAGTCATGGATGATCATTCATAGATGTGTTAAGATTCTCCCTAATAATTATAGAGGATGGATTATTGTAATAGGGTTCAGGGTTTTATTAATTTCACAATATCCATTCCCAAAAATTTTACTAGAGGCGATATTAGGTATCCATGTAGGAAATACCAAAATAAAAAGTATCTATATCTAGATGTTGTAATGATGCATTTTCTACATAAAAGATTCATGGAGAATTATCTGTATTGTTATGCACACGAAGAACTATTTGTTCATAATAAGAGTGTCGGAGAAAGGTAGGTTAGGTCAACTTCTAGTGTTAGCAACATGCATAGTATTGCAAATAAAAATAGTAATCCTTACAAGAATATGGTTGTATACGCAATGAGAATGAATCAAGGTAATATTAGACAATGTCCAATTATAAAAGAAGAACATGATGTAGATGCAGTAGATTTTTTGATCTGTTGAAAACTTTTAACAAACTATTATGGGATGACTGCATAAACCATAGTAAATTATAAGTCATAACATAGGTGTTTACTATCAAGTTAGATCACTTGTTGAATGAGGTCGGTTATGATAAAATTATAGATCACTTGTTGAATGAGGTCGGTTATGATAAAATTTTCAAATAGGCAAGAAGTATTTTACCTTAAGGAAACAGGCTGAAAGAGAACTTTTATGCTATAAAGTCCATGATGAAACCCCTCAGTTAAGGATACTAGAAAATTGACATATGCCCTAACTTCTATAAGCTATACTACCTTGAAAATGTTGAGTTGACCAAGTACATGACATGTGGACATTCTCGTTACAAACTCAAAACTGGCAAGGGAAAGACTTTCATGGCATATAAAAACTTAGATATATCCCAATTATACCTAGACTGTAGAGGTTATTCATGTCACCAAGAACTATTGAGCATATGGCATGAAACCAATCACATGTTAAGGTTAGTGGAGCAATGATGCATCTTTTTTATGGTGAAACATGGAAACACTTTAACAATATGCATCTTCACTTTTTAGTTGAATCAAGAAACATGCATTTAGGTTATGTACAAATAGATTCAACTCATTTAGGTTATTTACTGCTCCTTATTATTATTGGTCAATCATGCTAACGGTTTATAACTTGCCACTAGGGATGTGTATAAGGTTGGAGTTTATATTTTTATCTACTATCATACCCAATCCAAACAACCTAGGCCAGAATATAAATGTTTGTCTTTGACTGTTGATTAATGAGTCGATGCAATTGTGGTCCTCCAGAGTTTTGGTTTATCATATACTGAGGAAACATAAATTTGTTATAAGGATAGCTTTGACGTGAACTATCAATGATTTTTCAACTTAGAGAATGGTTTTTGGTTAGAACAAGCATGGAAAACTAACATATCCATACTACAAGAAAAACAACAAGGCATTCAAGCTAGTAAATTAAGGTAAAGCTTTTTTTTTTTTAACTGTCATCGTCATTTCTTGCCACAGAAGCACATATATATAAAGAACATAAAAGATTTCTTTGTTGGTAGAGTTAAAAAGGATTGCACCCTTGTGTCTTTCTAATGAAGAATTGCATGATGTTGTTTTAAAGTACAATGACATTATATTTCGTCTCTAATCAGGTAAGCAAAAGTTTCTTGATTTTGGTTTGACCTATAATTAGGTAAAGCAAAGTATCTTTTGAGAGTTTTCTTATTGGAAAACCAATCTTCTTTGTTATAAACTTGACATTATGCACATTGAAAAGAACATATTTGAGAACATTTTCAACATCATTATGGATGTGAAAAGGAAGACAAAGGACAGCATCAAGGTTAAATTGGATATAGCTTTGTTCTATAATCGTAAAAATATGAAGTTGGTTTATGATGGGTCACAGGTCATAAAATCAAAAGCAAGAGTCTGTGTTTTCCCGATAAGTATGCCTCAAACATATTAAGGTTAGTTAATATAGGGAATGCAAATTGTATGGAATGAAGAATCATGACTACCACATGTTTATGCAAACACTTATTTTATTAGCTTACCATGATTTGTTGCCAAAAGAGATATTAGATGCACTCATAGAGATCAGTTATTTTTTTAGAGATATATGCTCCAACAAATTGAATTTTGATCATATTGAAAGGCTTGAAACAAATATCATGGAGATACTATGCAAACTTGAGATGATATTCTTTCAATCATTTTTTGACTCGATGGAGCATCTCTCAATACATGGATAGATGTATCCATTTGAATAGTTAGATATACAAACCGTTTAAGAAAAAAGTTGGAGGACTGGTCTACTATAAATGGATGTATCCATTTGAATAGTTAGATATTACAGTTGCAATATAATTCATATATAAAAGTATTTTTTTATTTTTCTTAATTGAAAATATTTGATTAATTCAATATAAGAGCATTCAACATTTATCTCGTACTATTTTGAATCTCATTTGAGTAAGTGTGTGTGTGTGTGTGTGTGTGTTACTAATTAAACTTTGTTAGGAATGTACTATTTATATACTGTAATGTCATAAACTCATATAATTTGAAACACCATTACAGGCAATATCAACAATATTTATTATCCAATAACTCTCAGCTATCTGAATCCTAAATCTTTCAATTACATGATGAACAATTTATCACGTGGTTCAAAACACATGTAAGTACTATTACAAACTCATTATCTCTTGCAAAGTTACAATATGTCATTACAAAATTCTCATTTACTAGTCATTGCTATATATTATATCCAAGGTTTATTAAATGGAAAGAAGATTTGCTAAGTCATTGTTTTCACTAAGCTTGGGCTCTGAAAGAAAAGTTAAGTGCTACAATGAGTATTTTAAAAATAGATATGTGTTCTATACTAAAGAATTTAAGCATAGGAGAAAGACATATGACAACGATATTTGCATTAAGGGATCAACTTATAGTAAGTTAGAAGTTAACTACTATAGTAGATTGGAAGAGGTCATCGAACTTAAATATAATAGCGAGCAAAATAAAGTATTTTTATTCAAATGCTATTAGAATGACACTATTGATAAAGGAATCAAAGTTGATCCTCATTATGGTGTGGTCGAAATCAACTTAGAAGCTAGACTCCACGATGTAAATGATGTCTTTGTTTTTGCAAAACAATGTCAACAAATTTATTACACCTACACTCCTTTCTTTAAAAATGATCGATTAAGAGTTTATTGGTATCCATTTTAAAAACAAAACTCAGGGGTTTTGTTGAGATTTTTCAAGATGAGAATGAAGACCCAAGTGTGTGAGATGAAGTCTTTCAAGTTAGTAAGTTAATTGTACCATATCAAGTTGCTCCTTTGATTGACTTGGAAGAACATTCAAGTTTATTATTTACATGTTTAAAATCATTTATTATTTATATGTTACAAAACTATACGAGATGAGTTTTATTATTGAATTTTAATGAAATGATATAGAAAGCTTATGATTTGTTACTTTTCCACAAGAAAAATGAATGAAAGAAAAAAAAATTGGACAAAGCAATACCAACCAAATATCAATTTGAGTAGCTTCTAGTTTTTGAAATATTACTTAAGTAATATTAAATGTTGCTTCGACTAGCATTAATTCAGCATGTAAAATTTTATCATCATATTTATGTGCATGGTAATAACTTTTATATCATTATCTTAGTAAGAAGAATTTCTTTAATATCTTAAATGATGTATGATGAAAAACCTGAGAAATTTAACTATATAAACTTTAAAATATGAAACAGAATATGCTTTTCCATCTCAATATGGTGTATGTGGTGAAATTCTCTATAGAAGATGCACTAGAGCTATTAGATGATGGGTTTGATCCAACCATGGTAACTATTATATATGCATAATGATTTTGTGTGCTAAACCAACATATTAAATGGTTTGGATAACACACTATATGATATGTATAGTTTAATCATTAGTGTGAAGGTACTATAAATTTTTTAGATTAAAAATACAAAACTATAGATGGTGGGATGAAAAATTTTATAATAAATAAATTTTAAGATGATAAATTCAATTGTTACGAGAAACCAAATGATTATGAGAAACCACGTTGAGGAGTTACAATTCATCTTGCATGATATTCATAAAATGATTCTAAATAAAACTCTTGAAGTCAATTGTTGAGAAATTATCATTATCTTAAAATGACTTAATGAAGTATCTTAAATATTTATTTAAAGATATAAAAAAAATTATTTTGGTATTTATATCTATTGATATTGATATGAAATTAGAAAAATAATAATAATAAGCAAGTCATGTAATTGCCCGAGAGAAGAAGAGAAGAAGTAAAGATTAGGTTATGACATCTTAATTTTTATTTTGGTATCTATTGGTAAAAGAGACCAAAATTTTGTCCTCGATGTAGTAATTAATATTTTATATGGTTGAAATTACCAATATTTGAAAGTACGGTGAACGTGATATTAATAGTTTACATCTAAAATAAAGATCCTCCAATTAAAATTAGATCAAACGGCAACACTTTCGTTTTTCAGAACCCAATTCAAGATTTCAAAGGGCAGTAAAGATCAAATCATAAGAAGAAAATGCAAATTGCAATTCAACGTTTCACAGATACCGAAGCCATCTATTTGCAACCTGCTTCTCTTCATTTTTGTTCTATTGTGGAAAAACTATTCTAGTGAGAAATTAACAAAACTACTAAATGATGACGTGAGATTACTGTAATTGTTTATATAAACAGAAACACATGTTAATATATTTTTATAAATATTTTATATCAACTTAGTGTTATAGCTGAATTGGTTCACTCGGCCAATGATAACAAGGGCGTTGCAAAGTTTTCTTGATCCGAAAAATGATATGTTGTTTTTATTTTATTTCTTTTTTTCTTATAAAAACAAAATGTGAAAAACATATATATATATATATGTTTTTCACATTTTGTTTTTATAAAAAAAAAACATGTCATTTTTCGGATCAAGAAAACTATATATATATATATATATATATAGCGCCTAGTACATGCCTAGGGTTTTTTTTTTTAACAGACCTAGTGTAGTTTATTCATAATATGCTTTTCTTCTTTTTTACTGCACTAATGGTTTTCTTTCTTTGGCCTCTTTTTATTCTTTTTGGGTTTTTTCTTCCAATGTTATTTTGTAATACTGGGTATTTACTTAATTTTATCATTTAAAATTAAATTGATTATGATTTGATTTTTATATTTTAATTTTATCATATAATAAATTAATTCAATTCAGTAAAGTTAATAACTTAAGTTATATATCTTGCAGGTTAACTAGGGTAGAATTTTAAAATAAATATATTTAAAGATGCTTGGTGGAAAAGGTAACAAAAAAAAACTTTCACATAATATATTTTAAAACTCAGGTTAAGTAAATAATCAAGTTAAAAAATTTTATGTTTAAATAGTTGCACCGAGTTTAATGACAATATTAAAAATATTTTGACAATTTAGATAGTTTTTCTTATATTGAGAATTTTTATATCCAACTTAATAAACTAATATACTACTAATTCCACCACTTTATTTTCAGATTTTCTTGAAAAATAATATTAATATTCTTTATAAATACACTTCACTATCATATATTTTTTAGCATACTTGTACACATTTCTTCCTACAATCTATCTATCAAACTTTATGCTTTATTTTTATGTTTTTTTAATCATACTTTTTTACTGCATTTCCTAGTGTAGTTCTTAGTTTTTTTATTTCTTCAAATAAATAAATAAAAACTTTATATTTTAATTAGAGTTTTTTTTTTGGATAACCTTGATGTATGATTTGATCTCTTTGAATCTACTTTACGATGTTAGAGAATACTATACATCATATTCTGAAGCCCCACTTAAAATTTTAAATTTTTAGGTTGATATGATTCTTTAATATAGTATCAGAACCTTAATAATTAAGCGATCATGAGTTTAAATCTCACTATCACTATTTATTTAATAAAAAATTAAGTATAAGGTATTGTGAGCTTGTACAAGTTTTAAGCTCAAAAAACTTTTACTTGAGGCGGTGTGTTAGAGAATAATTTAAATCATATCCTGGATCCTCATCTAAAAGCTTAAATTTTTAGGTTGAAATGATTCTTTAACATAGTATTAGAGTTTTGATGACTAAGCGGTCACGAGTTCAAATCTCACTATCCTTGTTTATTTGATAAAAATTAAGTACAAGGTAATGTAGATGATTATATAACATACAATTCTTTATCTTTACCATGTGTCAATGAAGCCTATTTTTATTTATTTGATTAGGAGATGGTTTTGCTTTCTTATAGGTTAAATCCTATATATTTCTTCAATTCTAGCTACTTAAGAAAATAAAATTTAGCTGTTAACGCATATTAAGCTAACTTTTTCATTGCACTATTATAAAAGAATGTCTTTTAATCACTATCTATACACTAATTTTACTCCTACGTCTTATTTCTTCACACTTTAAAATCTTCATTGATGTGTTTATCATAATGAAAAGGACTGCTTGATTTCATTAACACCAAAAACTATAAAAAGTTGTCAATAGATATTTGTATTACATGGGTAGCAAACAATTGTGCTGTGGGAATTTTTATACAATATTATTAAATTTAATCAAGTTTAATATATTAATACAGTGATATGTCAACCTGACATCTAGCTGAGGTTAGATTTCAAAATAAACTAGGTGAAAAATGAGATAATATTAACCAGCTGGCTAGCGAGTGCATGAAACTCCAGCAACCTAATTAAAAATTGGTTTCAATTTTTTTAAAAATAATAAATGACATTGATTTATTTATTTTTATTAATAAAATATTAAAAAGACAAGGTTTTGGATTACCTAACTCAAAACATATTAGCTCACCCAACCCAAGACAAGGATACTGACTCTAATCAAGTTTATTAACCTAGCTTTCTAGAATTTTTTTTATTTACTTATAAAATTAAAAAAAATATTTATAGGGAAGATAACCAACACAATTATAGGAGAAATATATATATTTATATTTTTATCAAAATTTTCTTTTTTGATTCATGTGATTTTTTTTATTGCTAAACTATATTTTTTATTAGAAGCAAACTTAATTTGAAAAATGCAACATCAATTAAAAAAATCAGAAAATCATATTAATTTGAAATAAAAAGGAGAAGGCATATATCCTTAATTCAAAAAAAAAAGAAGCTAAATTCTCTTATTCAAGCCTTTTTTTTAACATTTGAGAAAAACGTATTTTTTAGGAGCATTTTTTAACATTGTGAAAGCAAGAGTCAATTAAAAAATTAAAAACAAAATTATGAAGCCGACAACTATCTTGAAAACATAAGAACAATAAGTCTAAGAAACTATAAAAAAAATTATAATTAAGAAAAAAATAAAAAAAAAATCAATAATAACATCATAAACAAGTAATGAGAAAATTATTTCAAAGATTTTGAATATAATTCTAATACATAATTATCTACAAAGAGAACAATAATAACATCATAAAAAATTCATGACCTTTTTAAAAACAACATAATTTTTCATAAAAGTTTATTTTTAAAAATAAAAAGTGGCAACAATTAAAATAAATATTTTTTAAAAATTTCAACATTTTGAAATAAGTAGGAAAATATTATTTTTTTAATCTAAAATCAATTTCCATATTAATGCATCATTTTATTATTTTAATGAAAGCATGTTTTGCATGTAATTAAAGGGAAAAATAATAAATGTTATAAAATCAAGTAAAAGAATATTAAATTGTTTTTTAAGTTATAATTTCATTTAATATTCATGAAAAATATTTTATTTTATTTTATTTTTTGGATATAAGGTACACAATAATTGAAAATTTATGAACCATCACAAAAATTAAATAATCATTTTAATATCATGTTAAGCATTTTTTTTATAGTGCATTTCAATAAAAATAAAAAATATATTGGAAAACAAAATATAGGAAGGGGCTAAGGAGAAGGGACTTGTATAGCTAGCTTCTCTTTTTTTTTTGGGTTTAAGGATGAATAATATGCTATCAACCCTTTAATTTTTTTTAAATAAACTAGATGACACATCAAGTACTACAACAAACAATGTATTATTTGTTTTCCTAAGTTATCCTCGTCAAAGAAATGGATGAGAGATTAGGTTGGAGTTTTTTAGGCTCAAAATACTGTTTTTTAATCGATTTTTAGCTAAAAATAAAAATATTTAGAATCTTAAGAAACAAATTTATCAACTTAAAATATCCTTAAATTTGCTAAAAAATACAATTGTACTAAAATAATTTGTTAACAACCATGATCTATTGTTTTTAAGTGATATAAAAGCTCAAAAATATCTCAATAGTAATCATTTTATCAAAAAGAATAGAGCACCAATTTTGGCTTTTTAGTTCATAAAGTCTAGCCAACCAATTATTTTCTCTCTCCTCTACTATTTTTTGATACCGCTTTCTAACACGATCGAAAAATTGATTTTTTATCTCAAGTGCAGGAGTGTTAAAGTCATAAATAACTTGGCAAACGGCATCAAACCATAATGAGATAAACTATATAAATTAAAAGTAATATGTATAAAATGAAACAAAGAGTTTATGAGAATTTTATAGGATATTATTGATGCAATGATTAAACAAGGATTGAACAATTGTTAAGGTTAGAGGATCCACTAATGCCTTGGTTGGTAACCTCTACATTAAGTATCTTTTCATAATTATCATCTAGATTCAAGGCACGATCATTAACATTACTACTTGATGAAGCAATAATGCTCTTATGAGACTTGGACTTGTTTGGTTTTGAATGCATGGAAGCTGAAAAAAATAATAAACATAATAAAATGATTTCTATTAATAAAAGTAATGGAGGTCCCCCTATAATAAAATTCAAAATGACATTATAATTGACCACAAGTTGTTGGAAACCACCAAGCATAAATTTTAATCATGAAACAAAACCAAAGTACTGGCAAAAAATCCTTGCTTCTTAATATTGTGCTTTACCTCATAAGTAATGATCCTTATAATATTTAGACCATCGATTACATGAAGTTAAAGCATTGGCTTTCAATAAATAAACCATAGAAATAGAAATATACATATCCTTTAACCTAAATGATAAGCATCCGAACCATAGAGATATAGATTATACATATCTATCATATTATTAGTAAGTGCATTGACTTATTAATCATAATTGTTAAACTCTAGTCAAACATAAGTAAAAGCTAAATAATGAGCTATAATCATCTTACCACCATAAATCAACCATAAAAATAAGCTCTATGTTATATTCAACAAACAATCAAACAAAAAAGATCCTAACACGTGGTCATATAATAAAGATCTAACATTCATCTCATAAGCAATAGGCTTATATTTCTAAAAAATAGCATTTTATATTAATTTTCAAGATATTACAACAATTATTGGTTACATTTAAGTTCAACAAATAGAACAAAGCCAAAAACCTCCAAGTTCAACAAAACAAAAGAAAATCACCTTACATTCAAGAATTTAAAAGAACTATATAAACATAACTAAATTGACAACTAAAAAAGTTAAACAATCACCATGGAGAATATTCATCTCATATCTAAGTTTTAATTTTGCAACAAAAAGCTCATTCAATTTTCATTTTTCATAAACAAGCACAATCAAATAGCACACTCAAATAAATAATTGAACAACTACATCAATTATAAAGACAACCAATTAAGGTGTTAAATCCAATTAGAGAAACGAAAAACCCTAAACAAGAAAAAACATTAAAAATAACTCACACATCAAGTTAAATAAATCTATTTCATGAAACTCTGAGATGCAAATCCCTTAATCCAGAAAAACAATTATCCAAAACCCAATTAGAAACTTATCTATTTTGCTAAACAAAGAAAATGCATAAAAACTAAAACTTTCAACTTAAAAAGTCAAAACAAAAAAGAATATCAAACATGAGTTGAGATAGGGAGAGTCAGTGCCAAATTTATAAGGGTGGTGGGGAAGTTAGATTTTTCTTGGGAGAGAGGATGAGAGATATATGTTGTGATTTAAAATGAATAAATAAGAAAAATAAGAAGAAGAGATGTAGTTTTTTGACATGTTAAATCATCAATGACATTTTGATAATTTAACATTTCAATAATGCTAATAATTATTGATGTAATTTTTCAAAGTTTTAGTTTTTTATTGCATCACCAATTTATACAAAAAGTACTTCTAAAAATTTTTCATTGCAATTTTCATCAAGAAACAACAATGGAATATTAATCATTGGTGTTTTTCTTTCTTTTTTTATTTTTTTGTAGTGTTTTATCATAATAAAAAACACATATATGAAAAGGATGATAGCAAATTAAGTCTATATATATGCTATAATACCAATTAATGTAGTGTATAAAGAACTATCCAAAATATTTACTTTTTATTTATCAATATTCTTTTTTATAATCTCTTTCTAGCTTGTATAACTCATATTTACCTTTAGAATATTCTTTTTCATGCTGGTTTTTAATGAATATGACTAATGTTTTACTCTTATAATCAATAGAACTAGTTCTACTCTTCATATTTAACTAGTTTGCCATCGGGCTTGCTTGGATTGTTAGCTTCAAGTTGCATTTTTGAAGATTTGTCAAGCTTAATGTCATCTTGTCTATCAGAAACTTGTTATGATGTTTGTACTATTTTCTTTTTTATTAGCAACGCCAAATTTACTTGTCTTATTGCTTTACCTCATATAAGGTTTGAATATGTCATCATTACAAGCTTCTTCTTTTTTAAATAGCATCCTAACCCTTATAACCATATTCCTTAACTCTACAGAGTAAATAATATATACACTCTAATTTTATATATGATTATTTAACTTTATTTCCCTATAGAAATCTCATCTCTTTTTGACTCTTTGTACTTTATAGTTAGTTACCTTTATAGTTAGTTATGTTCCATTGGCTATTAAAATTTAATAGTATAATAAATAATAGATTTATCGTCTTATGAGTAGTATTGATATCGTGAAACAAGTACTATTTTTAATTGGGAGGAAAGAACATATTATGCAGCATCTTTTTCATAATTCTCAATTACATTACATGTTATTTACCTTTTCTTGCATATTTATATGTCTAACATTCCATTGAGACGAAGCTTCTCCCTTTTATTTATATATGACTAGTTTTACCATCTCCCTCTTATATGTGATTAGTACTCAAAAGTGCATTTTTATCAAGGTTTTATATCATTATTTTGCACTTGAAGTATCAATAACTCCTTAACTAAAGTACGTTTTATAATAATCTATCTAATAATATAAGATACCTTTAATTTATGGTAAATATCCATTTTAAATGCAGGCCTATCACATAAATAAAAGGATTGATTGATGACTTTAAGAACTTCAATTACAAACGCAAAGAGATGATTAAACTTAGAAAAGAGATGTCGATGCAATCCAAACCGGAACACTGTTCAGTAATTGGGTCATATCTGGAGCTATAGATCTCAGATTTAGGTCTACTTTATATGGATGGAAAGGTAAGACATGGGCCTACAACTTTCATATGGAGCCCAAGATTTAAAAAGGCCATTTTCAAGTCCAAATTGTTGTAACAACAAAGAAGCCTGAATCTGTCCTCCAGCCTGAGCACTGTTCAGTATTTTAGCCATATCTGGAGTTCTAGAAGTCAAAATGAATTTTTTACACAAGAAAGCTGAGACAATTTTCTAGAACTTTCATGTTTTCAAGTGGCTCTAATTTTGACGTCATCAATGATGTTTTGGGCAGACAATAGAAGAGAAGGATTGTCACCAAGTCAAGGGTTGGCCACCTACTCATCAATTAGTCATCAAATCAATAGTTCCCAATTTTGGCCTATAAAAGAAGGCATTTGCCATGCATTTAGGCATCTTGGTGTCCAGATCAAGATCATGCTCTTGTTTTCTCTCTTTGTATTCTTTATACTTTGTTTTTATTAATATCAAGTTTATGCCTTTCATTTCCTTTCCTTTGCTTTGTTAACTCTTATCTTATTTATGTTCTTATTTTGTTTATCTATTTTTCATTCTTCTATTATGTCTAGCTAAGTTAATTATGTCAAGGTGAAAAGGTTACACTAATAGTGTAAGAATAAGTATGGTATAAACTTAATATGGACTTTAATGTTTGATACTAACATGTTTTATATTTGTTATCTTGTTCACTCTTTAATACTTTGCTTGTTAAATGACTAATCTTGATTTATGTTGTATAACAATTGGTACAACAAATGTTTGGTACTTTCATAGCCTATACTGTATGGTATAACTGACACCTGAGCTATGAAAGGAACTTGATTTGTTGTTATCATAAGTTATAATCATGAATGCTTGACGAAATTTACAAGTATTAGTATTAATTGAATAAGATGACTAATGTATTCATGTTAACAATCTATAATCTAATTGGAACCTCCTTTATGTGTGGTTTCCAATTGAACAATAAAAGTTTATACTATACTTGTTTGACATACCATTAGTGGAACCTCTAACCTTGACATTTGATATTATCACTGTTTAATCCTTACATTAACATTCTATCTCCTAGTTCTCATCATCATCATCTTCTTCTTCTTCTCTTTCTTTACTACTACTACTATTATTGTTGTTATTGTTGTTGTTGTTGTTATTGTTATTATTGTTGTTGTTTTATTATTGTTATTTATAATTTATACAATAATCTCCCTGTGGTTCGACCCCGGTCTTGCCGGGTTATTTATTACTTCGACACTCCTGCACTTGGAAGAAGACATCAATCTTCTTGTCGTGTCAATATGATATTCACATATTTTCTAGGTTTATCACACTTCAAAAAAAAAATACTCAAGGAGTTTATTTATGTCAAGATCTCCATCAAAGCTAAAAACTTCTATTCTCATTAAAAAAATCCATCATTTTGAGGTAGTGTTGTCTCTCAAGTTGTGGTTGTGGTTTGTCATAATTTGTGAAACCCATACCTTTTGATTTTATTCTCATAAAAACCCTCCTTGTAGGCAAGTTGTGGTTGACTATATGGGATTGGAAGAATAGGTACAAGGTTATATTGGCCTTGAGGTATATTTTCCAACATATTCTTCTTCTCTTCATGATTTCTATTTGTGCCTCCTTCTAATAGTGCTAGATGGTTCAAGTAATATATAATATTTGTCATTAAACTTTTTTATTTGATCTAGTCTTTATAATAGGGTTCTTTATGCTATCTTTTAAATTCCTTATGTTGCCTTTGCCTCTGGAGCCATCTCAACATCCTAGATGGTCTTCACTTCTATATCATGAGGTAGGATGATGTTTTTATTGTTTTCATCCATGAAAAAGGCCAACCTTCTCTGATACTTATTGATGTAATGTATAATACAAAAGATAAAAATAAAGTTCTCAACTTATAACATTATAAATCTAAACTATAAAGAAAATTTTAATATATTTGAAAAGTAATAATTCATAAATTTTAAAAAATAGCATGCCAATTACTTTTATAGTGGAACAGTCGACCTACATATATATATATATATACATATATATATAAAAACTAAGAAGGAAAAAATAATAAAATATAAAACTAAATAGAAAGATAATAAAAACTATAAAAGGAACATCTTTTAAATATAATTGCTTAACTAGTTATAATGAGTAAATACTTTATAGAACTGGATCTATAAAACCTCCTAAATAAATTTAAGTATAATTTAATACTATAATTTTTTTTATTAAACATATTGTTTAACATCTCCACGTGCTCTTTCTTGAACATGTCATTAAACACTTTGCTTATTTGGTTTATAAATACATCTTCAAAACATTTTTATTATAGACTACCATCATACTTTTCACATGATTACTTATCAAACACTATAAAAAACTATTTTAAAAAACATTTTACATACTTCTATTTGTATATTATTATTATGCTAAACAAATATTTAATATAGTATATAAATAAATGTCTCTACATGACATATTTCGAGGTACGGTAACTCGTTTCTTAAAGGAAAAAGGAAAAAGATTTTTTATAATATTATATGGAACGAAGGTATGAGAAATGGTATTTATTTGACTAAACAAGTGAGGAATACATTTACTCGTGGGGATGGTATTAGACAACCATTACTAATTAACTAATGTCCACTTTTTTGTAATAACGAAATACTTCCAAGTAATTGGTTGGTTAATATTTTTTTTAATGCAAGTTCAACAAGAGAAAACTTCTTTACATAACCTATTACGCTATCTGCTTGACTAGATAGAAAATTGGTTGAAACAATAGCAGTAATCATCAAGTTTATAACACTTACAGGACTTTCATCTGCTTCTCTCTACGTACATCCCTAATTATATTTCTGCAATAATTGTCTAAATTAATTTGGTTAGTAATAGGCACTAGCCTAGATCATGCCAGATGCCAATAGAGTAGGTCCACTGGGCCTCATTTATCTACTAGTTTTTCATCAAGAGGTGGAGAAAGTCAACAGGGGAAAGCAAGCACTAAGAAAGAAGCCTAGTAATTTGTTAGCTAAACTTCAAGAAGCAGGTAATGAGGGCTTCTCCGACTTCCTTATCCTCATGTGTCTGTAATGATAAAAACACCAGAAAGGAAGGATGCATGGATGAAACTTGAATGAGCAAGAACAAAAACATCACTAGCTCACTAGTACTAGGTACTATCGTAAGATAGCATTTCAGCAGTGCTCGTGTTGGTGCTACTAATGGCAGTGAGTTCATACGAAAATTTGTGAGGTTACAAGACTGTGACTTCAAATGGAGAAGAGCCTAAGCATTACATGCACGTGGCAGCATTTTAATTGATTCTCGATGTCATCAATACTTCAATTGTTCATTGAGATTTATAATGCCGTGGGAGTATTTAGTAATAGTCACGCCTCCGTTCAACTTATAAGAAAGAGACAAGCTCAAAGATGAGAGATGTTCACAAGGAGTCCCATCAACAATGATTTTAATATTTTTCATTTGGATTTGAAAATAAAATTTTCAACTTTCCTTTTTTTTTTCCTTTCTATTTTCGTATCTTTTTCTCCTGTATTTTGTATTGTATCTATTCCTCTTATATGTATTAAGTACTGGTAGTTACTTCTTTGATGGTATAAAATTTAGTCATTAAAATGCACAATAGTAAAAATATTTTGTTGAGATTTCTTGATTTCTAGTATAAGTATTTAAATTAAATTTCTTGATTATTAGATTCCTGAGTTTCCTATATAAATAGTTTTTTACGTTAACTTAATTAGTATTGTATACATATAGTAACTTTTTCTCTCAATAAAAAAAATCAAAAAGGTATTTTCTTCCTATTGAAAATATGATATTAGAGCTAGGTTTTTTAAATCCTTGAACCTATGATTTTTCTCCTATATATTTGTCCCTCTTAAAAGTTTTTAAATCCTCTAGAAAAAAGAACACATGTATTATTCTTTATTTGATATATTAATAGAAATATATTGTATTTAAATGTGATTTTCTAGAGAGAGAGAGAGAAAAAAAAGAGAATGTAACTTCTAGAAACAATGATTTGAAGATTCATTCAATTTGGATCAAACACTTTAATTGGAGTCATTCATAGTCTGATTAAGATGAAATTTTATAAACATGTTCAAGACACGAGGTTTTATAATCTAAAAAATTTAACTTTTATAATCTAAAGACATTAACTATTGGACTTGGATCATTTCTTTTTATGAAATCGAGAATATAAAAAGAGAAAACCTGATCAATGTAGGCAAAGCTTTAGCTACATAAATTGTAGCTTAGATAGCAGCCTAATTATAAGAAAGAAAGCCTAGATAACAGCCTAGTTACAAGAAAGAAATGCAAGCAAACATAAGACCTTATTATTAAGGCAAGTAATACAAAACCATATAAAATCACAATTTAAGCAGACCAAACTGAAATGCATTTTGTAATTCTTGTACAAATCAACACCGGTAAACAAAAAAGAAGAATTCAGATTCTTGATCCACTTGCAACAAAGTAAAACAAAAGACATAGGATATCTTCCTATATGGCTCTTTTTCCTCAAATATCAAGGTGTTCCTAACATTCCATATAGTCTAGACAATGCTAAACATAAACCCCCAAATAGATCTTTCAAACTTACAGTGATTACCCTGCAAAAGACCTAACCATTGACATTAAAGGTCGTCAAGGGCATACGACATCACCTAGTTCAATCCTCTTTAGGATACCATTTTATTCCATTTTCCAAACCATTAGGCAAAGCATGAGGATATGGGAAATAGTTTCTGAATGTTGCTCACAAAAAGGGCACCAGTCCTTATAAGGGCTTAGAATGTGTCTCTTCAATAAGAAAGCTCTTGTCCCAAGGCCTTTATTTAAGGCAAGCCATATAGTCATTGTTGCTTTTTAAGGGCAAATGGATTTCCAAACATCTGTGACATAAGTTATAGAACTACCATACCTAATCCTTTCAAGGGCAAGCATACAAGAGTTTACAATATAGCCTACATCCTTCCTCTATTCCCAAATAAAATTGTCTTTTTTCAATCGATGAATAACTGCAACATTAAGACCAAACAATAATATTTGAAACAGCAAGTTCTCATTAGTTTTGAGGGGCCTTCTCCATTTCAGATTCCAATGCCAAGTATCCTCTATCAAGTATCTCATTTGACTAATAATCCCTGCTTTGAAGGAGGACAGGCAAAAGAGAGCCAGATAAGAGTTAGCTAAATATAAACCGGTCAACCAAGTATCTGACCAAAAATTAATATGTTTAACATTACCCATTTTAAGTTTACAGCTAGCTCGAATAAGAAAGCTATCAAGATGAATACCGGTAATGGTAGAGCTGATTCCTCGCCAGATTCCCGAAAGTTTTTTCCTGAATTTGGGCATCCCGTTTATGAACTAAGGGTTATCTTTTTAATAAAGTATGCCCAACTAGCTTTATCATTGCTTCCTAATTTCCAAATCCACCTAAAGAGAAGAGCTTTGTTTTTTGTCGATATATTCTTAACACCCAGACCGCCCTTTTCTTTTTGTTTTACCACTGTATCCAAAGCAAGCCTATGAATTTTCCTGTTATCAACACTCCCACACCATAAACATAGAGATTATATGGTTGTGATCTTACGAGCCACTGTTTTTGGAATGCTAAAGATGGATATGTAATAGAGAGGAATGACAGAGATTACACTTTTAATCAAAATTTCTCTCCCCAACATTGATCATAACCACCCCTTCCAAAAGTTGAGTCGCCCTCTAATTTATGAGAAAATAGTTTTTTGTATAGAAATCCTTTTGGGATTAGCACCTAGAGGGAGCCCCAAGTATTTGATTGAAAGAGTATCACTTCTGTACCTGGGAACACCAAAAATCTCTTTAACATATATCTCATTCACACTCATACCCACTAAACTACTCTTATAGAAGCTGACATTAAGCCCTGAGCATAAACTGAACCATCGTAACATTCTCTTGGTTTTTAACAAGCATTGAAGATTATTTGGTAGGAAGAGAAGAGTGTTATATGCAAATTACAGATTATGTATATCTGTTATTCCTATAAAATCCATGCCATATAGAGCACCTATTTTCAAGCTCCTACTGCTGAGAACTAAGATACTTTCAGCAACCAAACAAAAGAGAAAAGGGGAGAAAGGATCCCCCTGCCGAAGACCACAAGATGTTGTAAACTTAGAAGTAGGGGAACCATTAATTAAATGGATAGTCTTATAGTCGAGACACATGCTAAAATAAGACTAAGACATAGTGTCCAAAGCTTTTTTGAAATCAAGTTTAAGAAGGAAACCTTGACAACTCCATAATTTCATGAAATCCAGCATTTCATTAGCAATAAGGACAAGTCTAGGATGTTTCTGCTAGCAATGAAAGATGATTGGGAGGGACTAACCACACTCTACATAACTTCTTTTAGCCTAGTGGCGAGAATCTCAGAAATAATCTTATATAACCCTTTTAATAAACTAATAGGTCTATAATCATTAAAATAGGAACTGCTAGCAACTTTTGGAATTAAAACAATATAACATGTGTTAATACCTTTAGAAAGGTGACATGGATCAACTTAAATATGTTTTCAACCATAAACTGTAATTGAGATGTTATAATTCACACAAAAAGAAGAATTTTTTGTGTGTGTGATTGATTTTGGTATCTCAAATTAAAGAGAAAAGAATTAACAATAAATATAGATTTATCAAAAGATCATGAGAACTTCTTCTATATTAGTGAACTCAAAAAGCAAGTTAAAAGCTACAATGAAATAATAGATGTAATGAAAAAAGTGGCAAAACTTATTATGAATTAACTATAAAGAACAAACATTTATTCTTTATGAATTATAAGAATGTGATTTGTACAAAGATGGAAAAGGAGTAGAAAAAATATGTGAAAATGATCAAAAAGTATATGAATGAAGGAGTAAGGAGAGTTACTAACTTTTGTTATGATATCATGACTTTAATTGATAAGCATCTCATTCCATCATCTACAACTAGAAAAACAAATGTGTCTATTATAAGATAAATGTGATTATTACTAGTATCTAGCATAATTTAAGTGTGATAATAAGATAAAATATATACTTGATCAGTTACATAACACATTTGAGACTGCTATAATAATCGTTGATCAATTTAGGCCTAATTTGTCTAAAAACAATAATGGTGCCAACAAGTTTACTTACAAATATAATAATTGCAACCAGATGGGTCATACCAAAAATTGGTATTACAACCATATGGATATCCATAATGGTGAGATCATTCTCGTGATTTGTGGAAGAAAAATTCCATAAAGACCTTATTAACAACAATTATTGAAATAAAGATAGAAGTTGATGTTGAAAAAGCCTTTATATTAGTAGTAGCTATAAATAATAGTGATAGCTTTTAAAATATTTATACATTTATTTTCAATAGTACATGGATAATTGATTGTGCTGTAAATTATATGACAATTGGCTCTAAACATGTTTCATCTCTCAATTTTCCTAATAAAAATTTATTTCTACTTCTAATAGTACTTTGATTTTAATTATTAGGGAAAGTTCTTTGAATCTTACTAATACATTAAATTTAATTTTTTCTCTAGTTCTTTTATCATTATATTATTAACTTGTTGTAAATTTCTCAAATAATGTAACAATCCCAGTTTTTACAACAACTTTTAACATAATATCAAGTCATGGTCATTAAAACCAGTGTAATATTTTTATAAACTTTACTGGTTTATAATGAAAGCAAAACTTAAATATTATAAAAATATAAAGAAAGAAAACAAAAATATGATCTTGATCTAAACACCAAGATATCTAAATGTATGGTAAAAGCCTCTTTTATAGGCTAAGATTCAGAACTATTGATTTGATGACTAATTATTGAGTGGGTGACCATCTTTTGACTTCATAACAACCATTATCTTCTTGTCTAAACCAAATATCATTCCTAATATCAGAATTTGAACAGATAATCCTCATAAAAGTTCTAGGAATTTGTCTCTATTTTCCAACAAAAACAAAAATAAGTTTATTTCAACTTCTAGAACTCGAGATATAGGCTGAACACTGAATAGTATATAGGTTACAAGATATATTTTGACTTTCTTTTGTTGTTATAATTTGAACTTGAAAACTGTCTTTTTGAATCTTGGACTCTTACGAAATTTTTAGGCCTATGTCTTAGCTTTTTATCCATATAAACAAGACCTAAATCTAAGTTCTATAGCTTCAGTTATGATTTAATAATTAAATAGTGTTTCAGTTTGAATTGAACCAGCATCTCTTCTTTAAGCTTAGCCCTCTCTTTGTCTTTTCACTTTCAATAATTAAACACATTAATTAATCCTTTAAATTGTGGCATATGTCTGTATTCAAAATGAGCATTTACCATAAATTAAAAATATCTTATGTTATCACACTTATTATTATAAAACATGCTTAAATTAGATAATTTAATGACACTTCAAATGCAAAATAATGATATAAAACCTTGATGAAAATACACTTTTAAGTACTAATTAATATATTTAAACATAGTTATGGGCTTTTCTTAGAGGAATTAAATTTTTTTTTTAATATTTAAGGTTAACTTTATTAGGTTGAGCTATTATTATTATCATTATGATAACTTGAAACACAACGCATCCTTAACCTATGTAATGAATTTTAGGCTAATGACTCGTAGACCAGTTAGTCTTAGAGCATTAGATGTTGAAACACTCTTTCAAGCTTAGCAACTCGGGTTACAAATACTAAAATATAGATAATGCAATGTTGGATTCCCTTAAGCTTTCTCCTCAACCCATATAACAAGCACTGGGTCAATAGTTATCAAGTCAGTTAACTTAAGAGTACTACGTGTTAAAACAGTCTTTCAAGCTTAATCACTTAAGTTAAGGAGGTTCGAAAATCAAACTTATTTACTTTTTATTTATTCATTTTATTATTATTTTTTTTTGTTTTTCTTGCAAATTATATATTATCCATTTTTCTTAGTTGTTACCTTTAACAAAAGAACATAAATAATATAATAATCCAATGTACAACCTATAATCATATACTAAAGTATGTGTGTGAAAATAAAGGTTTAAGAATACTTGTTAAATGAATATATGAATAGCATTAAATGATAATAATACGAGAGCTTGTAAACATGAATATTTCAAGAAGTGTTATAATAGACCTTGTTATGAATAACCATTGAAAAATAATTACTAAAATACATCTCAAAAGTCAATAGAATTCCTCTTTACTCAAAAAATAGTTCTATCAAATGGTTTTAATAATAGAAAAATAGTTAGTTTTTTTTTTACTGCCCATTTCCCCCAACCAAAATAACACATTGTTCTTAATGTCTTGAAGATAAAAAGATAGAGTATAGAAGACATCATTTAAAACAACAACAACTGACAAACTTGAAACACACTGAAATAAATATAAGAATGAATAAAACACAAATAATATGTTATTAATAAAATAAAAAAACACAAGTTTTTATAAACTAAGGCTTAAATTAAATCTAAGTTTTTTACAATGTTTCCTGATTGACCAATTAATTTGACTCAAATAGGAATCAACTATAGGGATGAAAGATTGTAGTTCATCAATCAATTGCTCACTAGTGGCAGTAAAGATGAGGATTTTTCATGCTAAAAATATTAGAAATTTTTGTTTTATAGCATGATCAAGAAAAAAAGTAAATTATTATAAAAACCATTAAAATTTAGCAAATCTATAGGTTTATGGTGAATGTTTAACTAGGTCTAAGAGAAAATATAAAATATATCTTCTAATGTGTCTAAGCCACTTAGTAAGGCAATGAAGGCATCAATATGATCAAACATTACAAACAGTTGTTCAGACAATGTGGACATATGTAATTTCTCTCCAATTATTTTTTCAATTATATTTATTTTAGCCATAGCTGTTGAAATGACACCCCAAACTTGACTACTGTCTAAAAATACAATTGTTGACGCACTCCTTATTACCCCAAAGCTGTCTCTCTTATACACTAAATGAATCTTTCTCTTAGTTAATACATGACCAATATAATTTACTCGTTCTAAAAACTCCTCTCTTTTTTTCCAACACTAAATCCACCAAAAACATAAATATTTTTTTTATTTTAAGAATTGAGGTTCCTACCATTTATACACTCTTCTATACTTATAAAATATATGGGTTAAGTAGAAATAAGGGAAAGGAGAAGGTTTTGTAAGTAAGAAAGTGAAAATGCAATTACATCACCTATATGTACACTAGTTAGAATGACCTTTTTTATTATTATTTTTTGTTGTTTTTTTTAAGAGCATGTGTATATACAAGTATTTGTGATTTGTGACTCATATCTTTTCTTAGTTTTGATTCCAAGAACAGCTTAAACGCCTTCTATGGGTCTAGGATAAACTTCTCATTCCGTTTTCTTAAAAACTGACAAATAGAGTTCTTTTTTTCTTAGCATCCCAAGACTATATTGAGCATGTTCTTTATAAAAATGGGGTTATAAATCATGATTTGTACACTGTACATCTCCATCATGATACTTTTCAAAGGTCAATAAAAAATTATCAAAAGACTTTATGTTTTGAAATAAATCCTAACTTTTAATAATTTTCACAGGTTTTATAAAGTGCATGTGTGTCGTTAAACATAGTGATCCAATAAAATTCATATTGTAAGATTTTTATATTGTATTTTTAATGAAAAATGACCCTTAGATGTCTTAGAATGATAAAATTTAATGATACTACTTACCTCGTTATTGAGAATGTTTCTTTAAAACATTAATCAGGACAATATTTAAATAGGTAAGGGTCATCCTAATTAAAAAAAATTCACTTTGCTTAAAAAATTTCTTTTATCTTAGGTATTTCAATGAGCTAAAAATAATCCTGAAGAAAGAAAATTATCAATATTAGCAAACCAAAGTATCAAAACAATAAAAAATCAAGATTGATCAAGAAAGTATTTATCAATTGGTCTGATGTTAAATATCGAATCTATTGTCAATTTTGACAAATAATCAACGACAATTTTTTTAGTGCCTTTCTTGTCCTTAATTGTTTCCTGTTTAAAAGTTTCAAAGATTTTAGAATCGTGATTGACTTCTCTTTTGGTCATAGCATGAGAAAATTAAAGTACTAGCAGGGAATCAGTCTTTTTTTTGTAATGTTTAAGTTTAACCATTTTCTTACTCTTAGAGATTGATTCATCATCTTTCTCATAAGTTTTAAGAATGAGTTTCTCAATAACCTTATCACTATGAAGAGTAATGATTGTTTGAACTTGATTCATATGTCATCATCTAGAGTTGGTTACACTTGAATTGTATTGCTCTTGGAATTTTGTTGTGGTTAAGGTGGAAACTTATCTTTCTTCTGAAAACTAAGAGTATATGTGAATTTCTCAAGAGTATTTTTAAAATCTGTCGTGGTTTGAGCAAGTTAAGTGTTGATTGCCTCTTATTTTTTAATGAATGGATACAATGTATCCTCAAGATTTCTTCTAGTTGGAGGAGCATAAAAAGGTACATATTCATGAGAATTTTGAGAATTATGATATATTTAAAATGCTGGTTATGAAGTTTGTGCATTATTGTTACCACTCTTTTAACTAAAATTTAGGTGATTTCTCCAACCAGGGTTGTACGTTTGCGAATATGGATTTTAACTTGGCCTTTGGAAACCATTTAAAACATTGGTTTGTTCATGGAGACATTTCTTGAAAGAAGATAAAATTAAACAATTATTGGTTAAGTGTTTATTAGTTTCATATACTTGACATATAATTTATTGAACAGATTTTAATTGACCACTTTTTTTCAATTTCAATGTCTCGACTTTTCTAAATAAAAATGCAAATGTGGTTTGGAGGTTATGATCTTTCCTAAGATTATACATGCCTTCACTAGATGTATGAAGTTGAGTTTTACCTGGTGCCTCATAAATACCTATAGTGTTTCAATTTTGAGCATTTTCAGCTAACAACTCTAGATATTTCATTGCTTCATCAAGATCTTTATCTTTAAAAGTTCTCTTGCACATCAATTCTATTATTTGTCTATCTTTTGGTGTTAACCTTTCATAAAAATATAAAATTAATCTTCATGTTTCAAAACTATGATTAGGACATGTATTAAACAAGTCCCTTTCATAAAAATATAAAATTAATCTTCATGTTTCAAAACCATGATGAGGACATGTATTAAACAAGTCTTTATATCTATTCCAATATTGGTAAAATATTTCTCCTAGTTTTTTAGTAAAAGTGGTGATTTGTCTTTTGAAAGAGTTTGTTCTATGAGAAAGAAAAAACATCTTTAAAAATTATTATTGTATTTCATCACAAGAACGAATAGATCTTAACTTAAGATTTTATAGTCATGTTTTAGCTTTATCTTTTTATGAAAAAAGGAAAAAAGCTTTAATCTGATGGTATTCATGTTATAATTTAAATCATTATAAATGTTATAAACTTCTTCAAATTCTCTTAAATGTAAGTATGAATTTTCTAATTCTAAACCATAAAAAATAGGTAAAAGTTGAATAATATCCATTTTAAGATTTAAGTGAGATGCATCAAGAGGGAAAATTATATATGATGAAGCATTTATTCTTATTGGATTCATATGGTCTCTAAATATTCTAACATGATTATTCAAATTATTCTCATTATGAAGTGACTAGTTATCCTCTTCAACCATGTTTTCTGAAGAAGATGAGAATACTCTACAAAGTCTATCATTTAATATGGGTGTCCAAACTCTCCTGTAAGTGCAAAAGGAAAGAAAAGGAAAAGGAAGAAATAAAAAATAAAATAAAAGTAAAAAGAAAATATATAATTTATGCAATAACTTACCTTCCTAACAATAGCGCCAAAAAATTTAACACAATTAAAATATTGATGTTTTATTTCAAGTGCAGGACTGTCGAAGTAATAAATGAACCGCCAAAACTAGGGTCAAACCACAAAAAGGTGAACTATATAAAATTATAAACAACAAATGAAAAGGAGTTGAAGAAAACTTTTAAAATGTGATATTGATGTGAATATTAATCAAAAATAAAAGAAATTATTAGGGTTAGAGGATCCACTAATAGTATTAGAACTAAGTATAGTATAAACTCTTTTATTAATCAACTACAACCACACACAAAAGATATTTCAATTGAATGACTTATCCTTACTAGTTCATTATAAATTTTTAACATGGTCATATTAATTATCTTATTTTAGTAACACCATACTTTTATATATTGTTAGGAATTCTTGATGTTAATTTATGTTAATAACAAATAAAGATCCTTTTATAGTACAGGTGTCAGTTATACTATATAGTAGATTATGAAAATGTCAAGTATTTGTTATACTAAGGGTTATATAATACAAATCTAGATAAATCATTCAACAAGTAAGGTATTAAGAATTAATAAAATAAAAAGATAATACAAATTAACAACAAAATTTATTGGATATAAATATTAAAGTCCATGTTAAGTTTATATTATATTTATTCTAACACCATTAATGTACCCTTTTTACCTTTATATAATAAACTTAGCTAAAAATAAAAAAATAAAACATAAATAAACAAGATGAAAACATAGTTATGATGAAAAGCATAAACAAGAGATTAATAAAAGCAAAACTTAAACATTATAAAAATACAAAAAAAGAAAGCAAAAATATGATATTGATTTGAACACCAAGATGTCTAAATATATAGCAAATGTTTTCTTTTATAGGCTAAAATTTAAAACTATTAATTTGATGAGTAATTATTGAGTGGATGGTCACCTCTTAACTAGTTGACAACCATTATCTTCTTGTCTAAACAAAAAGTCATTGTTAATGTCAAAATTTGAACAAATAGTCTTGATAAAAGTTCTAATAATTTGTCTCTGCTTTCCAACAAAATAAAAGTAAGCTCATTAAGACTTCTAGAACTCGAGATATGGGCTGAACACTGAACAGTGTCTATACTACAGGACAAATTCTGACTTCTTTTTTGTTGCAATAATTTGAACTTGAAAATGATCTTTTTAAATTTTAGACTCTTCATGAAATTTTTAAGCTTATATCTTAGCTTTCTATCTATATAAACCAGACATAAATCTAAGTTCTAGAGCTTTAGTTATGATCCAATAATTAAATAGTGTTTCAGTTTGAATTGAACCAGCATCTCTTCTTTAAGTTTAGTCCTTTCTATATCTTTTCACTTTCAATAGTTATACACATCAATTAATCCTTTAAATTGAGAGACACGTCTGCATTCAAAATAAGCATTCGCTACAAATTAAAAGTATCTTATATTATCAAACTTGTTATTATAAAACATGTTTAATTTAGAAAATTTAATGATACTTTAAGTGCAATATGATAATTTAAAACCTTGATAAAAATATATTTTTAAGCAGGAGCATGGTTAAGGAGGTTCACCATGATGAACTTGGCCTATTTTTTTTCTTTCAACCTATTCCGTTAATAAGGTCATATCGATACAACTTCTAAGTGGTTTAATTTTAAATTTAAGATAGATAAGAAGTTGAGTTGAAAGATTTAAATATTAATCCATTAAATCAAATTTAATAATTATAGCAAATATTTTTTTATAACTAGAATATATTTTTTAAATTCAATTCTTTTTTTTATTTCAGGAACAGCACAGCACAGCACAACACTTTTAACCAATTCAATAATTCAATCTAATCGAATTGAATAATAATAATACAAGATACACCAGATGAAATTGACGTCTTCGTCACTTTATATATTCCTTCCCGTCCACGTAACGAAGTCAAAATTAAACCATCTAACAAAAAAGGACGTGCCATTAGTTTTAAAATTCAGGAAGTCTGCATTTTTTTATTTTATTTTTACTTTACAACACTAAAGTTGGAGCAACTAAAGAAATAGAGATAGTCACCTTATTAGAAGAATATATATATATATATATATATATATAACCAAATTAATGAAGGATATCAAAGAAATTTAGAAAATCTAAGCGATGTTGACACATCTCAACTAATGACATATTGTAATATTTATTGCTGATGAAGGGAGTGCCACTTGGCTTGCGTGAGAAGCATACTATTGCTATCATGTTTTTATAGTTTTATTATTCTTTAATTTATTGATTTCTATAAAGGTAATATAAAAACGTTTTTACATTTAACTATTCTTGGTGTTGAATACAAAATATCATATTTTTCATCATTAATATTTAGCATTTTATAATTATTTAATGTATAAATATACTCATTATTTTTATATTATAATTTATTGTGCAAATAATGACCTTACGAGCATAACAAAGTTAATAGGATGACTTTAAATATTTTCAACATTGCTTTGTAATCAAGGCATAATTCTCTTATTTGAGTTCTGAGTTCTGAGTTCTGATTGAGATAATTCAAAATGCTATAGAATACAAAGAAAAAGCTCTATAGTTTTTATGTTTTGAGTTTTGATAAATACTATAAAACCATGAACTTTAAAAAAAAATATGGAAATTTTATTCTGAGAATATACCAGGAGTTAAAGAAAAATTACCTGAAAACATGTGGAAAAACTAGTAAGAGTGAGTAAGGGTAAAATAGGAAAGACAAAAAAAATCTCTTACTTTCTTTCTCCAAAGGGTCGAATGCAGCCACAAGGAAAAGGAGGAGTATTTTCATTTCTTGCTTTATAAAACCAAAAACACGTAAGGAAATCATGAATCATGGCTATGATAAAGAGAGGATGGGTGATTAAACACATTATCATAAGAATCAAGAGAAAGAAATGAAAATTTGGGAGAGGGTTGGCAGCAACGAGAGAGAAAAAGAGGAGCATAAAAATCTCATGAAGGAAACTTTCGAAGTTTATTTTCTTGCTAGGTAGGGGGTTCTCAACCTACCTACATAAACTCGAGTGAAAAGGAATAAAACTAATGCTAAATTTATGAATTTTCATGATAGAAAATTGAGGGAAATGCAAATTGTTTGTTGTTTAAATCAATTGGGGTATAGTAGAGAGTGATGGGTGCAAAACCTTGCTAGAAATTGAAGAAAAAGTTTAGCATGAAAGAGGTTTAAGGCCGATCAACATAGGGAAGAATTGGTAAAATAATGAAATTATCATGTATTCTTACTAATTTATGCTTGGTTAATGTACATGAATATATTATTGATGTGTTGTGGAAAAACAATGGTATCTTTCATTTCCTTACTATGTATTTCGGCTAAGAGAAAAGGAGAGAATACGAATATTTTTTTTTCTTTACTTGTGAAAATTCATGTGAAATCATGTAATATGAAATGTTCTTTACTTGTGAAAATTCATGTGAAATCATGTAATATGAAATGTACATTGCTAGATGGATGATATTTGAGAACAAGTAAATTATTTTATTAAATAACAATGAAATTGTGTTAATATGATCAAGAACTTCTAAGAGAAGATTGTCAAATTATAGGTAAAAATTGAAGTGGTTAAGTTTAATTGATTAAAATGAGGGAAGAATATTATGAAAGATTAAGTAAATGATTTTGGATTGAGAATAAATGAATGATTTTGATGTGGTGTATAATGTTTATTGATATTTATAAATTATGCTTATGTCCTAATAAGATAATGAAAAAATTATAAATCCTGCTGATATACAAGAAATTGTTGGAGTAGGATAATAGACGGGGGAAAACAGACATAACCAGATTGCAATTAGATATTCAACATCTCAATTTAAGCTAGTTATTGGAATTTTTCTACTATACGTGTTATTTACTTCACTAACATGATTGTGAATCATAAAAAGAAAAAAGAATATATTAGCATCCGTAAGGGATTGTAAGAGTTATTGACATCTATAAAAGATTATTGAATTTATTGGCATCCATAGGGGATTGCTAGAGTTATTAGCATTCATGCATGATAATAGGATTTGTTGGCATTCATAGGAAATTTTAGCATCTGTGGGGATTTATTAAAGATATAGGCATCAATGTGGGATTACTGAAATTAAAGCATCCATCTCAAATGGTCATAGATATAAAATGACTACGAGGTTAAATGGGTGGCCTAACAAACATAATGGATAGCTTGAGTTTTATCAAACACGGAATTAATTAAGATAACTTAGACCATTTGAAATTCGATAAATATCAAAGAGAGTTTAATGAACCAATGTATTTGATTGTTATGTTTCTTTGAATATTTTCATTTATAGAATCAATTTTATAAAAAAAATATTTAATTTTAGGATCCTTGTACTCCCAATTGAATTAGGATAACTAATATATTGTCTTTTATTATCTTAAAAATTGAAAGCATTTAATAATATAGTGTTGCGTGTATTTTAGACTTATTTAGACTAAAGATGTAAAACTAGATTGCATGCGATCATGTGTTTTATTTTCAGATATTTTCTAATACATATCTTTGACTTAAGTATTTAAATATTAGTTAAATTATACTTTAATTATAAATTATGGGTGTGTATCATTATAATTAGAATTTTATAAAGAATAAAAGTGTTGTGTGATGATGAGAATAAAGGAGAAATGCTTTATTGTAAGAGATTATGGTTCAAGATAATTGGATCATATTTTTATTGATTGATATAGGATTAATACATTAATGCTTTATTATAAGAGATTATGAACTGTTCCTTTTTAAGGGAAACTCTACCTAGATTTTGGTAGAAATAAAAAAAAATCAGAGAGAAGAATAAATCTTAAAAGAGAATTATTATAGTTAAAGGAACAAGATATGAAAGTATTCCAAAAAAATCCTCTAAATTCTTAAAGTATAAATAAATTTATAGTTTGGATGAACATGGAAATTTCAAGATGTTATAATTGGTATTAGAGCCAGGAATTTCTTATTTAAGAATATTTATTGATTCAATGTGTTTTGCACCTGACAAAGAACTATGACAAATCAATCTTCTATTAAGAGAAAGGTTTCAGGTAAGGAGGGCAATGAAGATCAAGAAGGCAATCCTCTAGTAGATACAACATCTCATATGCCTACGATATCTATATAGTTTGAGAGAGAAAAATCAATAAGACATAAAGGAGAATCTTTCTCCTAGAAAACTAATAATATACAACCAGAAATAACAGGCAATGATGAACAAGCGAACAGGCCTCTACCTATTACATGTACAGAAGCACCTACACCTTATCATGATCTAGCTTACTTAATATATATGGTTGACTAGTAATGACAAGAATGCCAAGGACAAATGATACAACTTTTTGAAATAATGTGCTTATCCTAGTGTGTTGGGTAAAGGATACGAGAGATATGAGATGTAAAAAATTCTAGGGGAAATTGTTGGAATAAAATAGTAGGCAAGAAGAAGAGGACATAATCAAATTACAAGTAGATATCCAACATCTCAATTTATGTTAGTTATTAGAATGTTTCTTATAAATGGGTTGTTTATTTCAATCACATGATTGTGGAGTAGAAAAAAAAAGAAAATTAAATGAAATAAGTTCACTTAGAAAATTTATGAATATATTAGCATCCATAAAGGATTGACAGAGTTAATGGCATTCATGAGGGATTGTCAAAGTTATTGATATTTGTGAGGGATTGTTGGAGTTATAGGCATTTATGAGTGACTACTGGAGTTATTGGCATCCTTGAGAGGTTACCGAAGACAAAGGCATTCGTGTGGGATTGCCGAAATTACAGCATCCACTTGGGTGGGAAAAAATATAAAATAACAGTAAGGTTAAATGGATGATTTGATGAATGTAATGGGTAGCTTTATTTTTTATGAACCATGAAATTAGTTAACATAACTTATAATTACTGAGGTTGTTTGAAATGTAATAAATACCCAAGAGAGTTTAATGGACCAATATATTTGATTGTTCAGCTATTTTGAATATTCTCATGTATATATCATTTTTATAATTTTCTTATTTAATTTTAAGATCTTTACAATCCTAGCAAAAGTAGTTAGACTAATATATCATATTTTGTTATCTTAAACAATGAAAACATGTAATAATATAGTGTTGATTGTATATTGAGACTTATTAAACTAAAGATATAAAACTAGATAGCATGTGATCATGTGTTTTATTTTGAGATATTTTCTATTATACATATTTGACTTAAGTATTTAAATATTAATTAAATAATGCTTTGATTATAAACTATAGGTGTCAATCACTATAATTATAATTTGATAAAAAATGAAAGTGCTGTGGGATGATGAGAATAAAAGAGAAGTGTTTTATTATAGTAAGATTATGATGTATGACGATTGGATCAAATTTGTATTGATTTATGTGAGATTACTACGGGTGATAAAGGTTATGATTGTTACATTTTAAAAAGAGATTCTGCTTAAATTTTGATAGAAATTAAAAAAAAAAAACAAATTTAAAAGAAAATTATTATAGTTAAAGTTACAAGATATGAAAGTATTACTAAAAAATCCTCCAAATTCTTAGAAAATAAATGAATTTATGCTTTGGATGAATATAAAAATTTCATGATGTTTTATAGATACTAACTACAATGAGGTGAAAAGGGGCATAAGGTTAACATATATATAATACATAAACCCTAATGTAATTTATTTTTTAGAAACTTCCACATTAATTTGGTGGATGAATACAAGTTAAAAATATCACTTTCCTAGTTATATTAGTACTTTATATCATTATTTAATGTTTTTATTAATTAGTTAGATTGGTTTGTTATTATTTCAGGATAATACTTGGATTAGTTTTAGAAATTTTTTTTTTTTTTTTGCTTCTAAAAGGCAAGATTAACGTGTAAAAAAGAGTAAAAAGGGCACATTAGAGATTTCTCTCTATCCACTCTTCTCTAATTTTTCCTTCGAGTTTTTATCATGCCCCTGTGTGGCTAAGATTTTGTAATTGATGAAAGGAAATGGAAGCCTCCCTAAGCGATTTTAATTCTTTTTAATTTTTAATATTAAAAATAATTTTTTAATATAATATTGTAGTTTTAACTGTTAAAGAGTAAAATAATTTATATATTTAAACCTCACATAATATTTTAAATTTTTTACATGATTTTAGAGCCTAATTAATTACAAGTTTAAATCTCATTGTTCTCATTCTATTTAATAAAATGAAACACAAGAAAGTGATAAGTCCATACAAATTTCAAAACCAAAAGGTGAACGCTTGACGGGTATGATAAAAACTAATATAAATTATAATTTAAAATCTTACCTAACAATTAATGTTTAGGTTAAGATAATTTTTTTGACATTAATAAAAATTTATTTTTTAAAATTTCAGTACAAGTTTGTATTAAATTTAAGTTTTGAATCTAAAATGGATTTATTATAGAAAATATATTAATAGTTATAGAAAATTATTTTTAAATGTCATTTAAAAGTTCAAGTTCTTAAAATAAAATATTCTAATATTTATTAATAATTATAACTTTTTCATTAAGATGGTTTTTTAATCTAGATCTAGAACAAAAGCTAAACACCCAAGGAGCTTTTTCTTTTTAAAAAAAAAAAACAGGAAAAGTGCTTTATGGTAGATATGTTTGATGAGATTGCAAGATTTTGATTTGTTATTTACATTTGAGAGGGAAAGCTGTCTATGAGTTCATTTTGTTTATTCTCGTAAGTGAGATTCTTGTGGCTGCCAATCTTTGTATATAAAAATAATAGAAAATTAAGAACCCACAGCTGAAATGAAGAAACTCCTAATTTATTGACTAACTACTGAAACCTCATCGATGATTCAATACAGATCATTCTAGTTACGATTTAAAGTATTGACCAACCACTAAAACCTCATCACGACTGTTCAGAGTCATTTTTCACCTTCAAATTACATAACTTCCAATGAGAGACGAAACAAACGTAAGGTAAATTAGTACGTAAGAAAGAATACGATTAAATCATATGAACAAGGTTAATTACGCTACCTAGCCCCTATCATGCACTGGGATAGGCCATGGATCCCGGGTCCTATCCTTTCTCCTCTTGGTGTTTTTTTTGCTAGAAAGAGTAATAACGTGCAAGCCCAGCCAGCGGTAACGTGGGTTTATTTCTACCGGGCTACTTAGCGAGTTACAAATCTTGAACCATAGTGCTAATTAAGCTAATGTACTGGATAATCATTGCTTGGCTGATGGAAACACAATAATAGATACAAGGGAAAAAAGTATCACTTATTGCTAATAGTACCACTAAAGGAAGAAAATAATGTGATAGGAAGAAAAAGAGAAGCTAAAGCACTTTCATAGGACCCATAGCACGTCTCCTCATTGGTCCCGTCTGATTTTGATTTTCATTATTTGTTTTTATCTCTGCAAACTTTTCTCTCTTCTCCTTCCCCTCCTGAAATATATTCTTCATTCCTTTCTCATAACCTCAAAAAAGTTGCTTAAATTAATTTACTGTTTTTGGTGATGTCAAGCAACAAAGGGAAAGATATAGCAGAAGGTTCATCAAGAGCTGGTGCTAATGCTCCTGACCAGCAAAGTCCACCTCCTTTGAGTCGATACGAGTCTCAGAAAAGGCGCGATTGGAACACTTTTGGTCAGTACTTGAGGAACCAGAGGCCCCCAGTTGCATTATCACAGTGTAACGCAAACCAAGTGCTTGATTTTCTTCGATACCTCGATCAATTTGGCAAGACTAAGGTGCACTTACAAGGGTGTGTCTTTTTTGGACAGCCTGAGCCACCGGGGCCTTGTAGTTGCCCACTTAAGCAAGCCTGGGGTAGCCTTGATGCTCTCATCGGCCGGCTTAGGGCTGCTTATGAAGAAAACGGTGGCTTGCCTGAGACAAACCCTTTTGCAAGTGGTGCTATTAGAGTATATCTACGAGAAGTGAGGGATTCTCAAGCCAAGGCAAGAGGAATTCCTTATAAGAAGAAGAAGAAGAAGAGGAATCCGACGAAAGCTAACGATGAGAGCTCAAGCTTTCATATGCAGTAAACTTGATTTACTGTGGTTTTCCCTAGAAAACAATGGTACTTGATTTAATTTTTCTATTTGGTTAGCTTTTATTCAAAACGTTGGATCTAATAAAGACCAAATACAGCTAGTAATTGATCAATATTAATGATATAAATTCTCCAAGTTCTGCAGTATTGCGATTTAGTACATAAGAATTCATTAAAATTTTCAGCCAAGTGTCACGGTCAACATATGCAAGAACATGTGTAGGGAAAAAGAAATCAAAAAAACCAAAAAAAAAAAAATTCTAATTATACGGTGTATATATCATAGTCCAACAGCTTAGTACATTTCATTTCCCTCTTTCCTTAATGTTAAACCCTAGGCAAAGGGCTCCAAAACCCTAATCTGCATATATACTAGTTACTTCAAAGAGAAAGCACTTGGCATGTACATTTTTTATATACTACAGTTGTTAGTTATCATTACCTGAAAATTATTGACAAACATAAGATATACTATATACCTAGAGGATGGTGTAAAGATCTCCCTCTCCCTCTCCCTCTCTCTTGCAAATCAGTCTTGGCTCTTTTGGGATTCTGCACGATCTTGTGCTCGCCATGAACGGGCAACATTTGAGCATATTATATATATAAATATATGTAGTTGCACACGCATAGATGGAACAAATATATATATATATATACACGACCACACACTCATCTTTGTCAGAATCTCAAGAAAATATATGATGATTGAAGATATGAGGAGGGATAAACTAAATGCTTATTCAGTGTCATTGTTTGTTGTTGTTATTGTTGTCACTAACATCAGCTATATATTTAAGATCTTGTATACGACACCATATAAAATGCTCATGTGCTGCTACATGTTATTATAGTGGCATCCTTTGTCCCTTCCTGGGTAATTTAAACTCCGCATTATGTTAATGTTGTTTTTTTTTCCTTGGTAATGCTAGCTAGCTACATGTATTAATTGACATTTGTACCTGAACCAGATCATGTTTTGTCAGCTTGGAGAAGTTATGTTGGACATTCTATTATATATTGCCCCACAAGCCTTTGAAGCTAACAGTACTATGGTAGGGAGCATTTAGGGAGATTATCTCAATAATTGATCAAATGGGAGGTATCAACTTCCTTGATATAAAAATATTGATAGGGTTAATTAGATTACTTATTGAGTGTGGTCCTAGCTAGAAGTCATATAACGAGATTCACCTACGACCTTGTAGCTCAAGAATCTTGCTAGTGCATTGCTTAGCTTTTTGGCAGCTAATATTTCCAAAATCCTTTGCTGTAGACCCAAGATCACAAGAAGCATTTCTTTAATCAAAGTGCTTTCTTTTACCTAGCTTTGCTGGTAACCAATTATTATTATGCCTTGTCTAGTCTAGCAATTAACCTCCGAAATACTCATGATCCTTTTCAGGCTCTTAAATTTTCAAGGCTTGCATAAGCGTGGCATTTGGGACCTTCATCGACTCTTCCTCGATCAGATTGAGTTATCGGTCTTCGAATCGCTCAAGTACTGTAATTTAGTTAGAATGAGAAAATGCATGAGGTCGGTCCAAGATCTTAAAACCAGGAGTGATTAAAGTGGGTAAGTTACGTTTTCTCATCCTTTTGTCCATTAATTTCATATCAAAGCCCAGTCAAGTTTGTTGTCATGTACTGCTATCTGGATATGCATTATTGAAGCATAAGCACTACGGTATTGCAATTTTCTCATTTTGTTTGCTTATCAATATCTCTATCTAGCTATAATATATAGAGCCTAGCTAGCATCCTACTAGAGCCCTTTTCTCTAGAATATATTAATTCTCTCATAGATTGTATTCAAAAAATCATTCTACTACACAAATTAGTAAGGTCCAACACGAAACACTTCTATCCTCGAACAATGTGTGTCCTTCTGGCATTAGTTAAACATTATGCAAGTTTGCTTAAGCTCCTCAACATTGAAACAAAAGTAGCACAACATTCAGGATGGCTAGCCCTCCCCGTATCCCCCACTCAGGATAAAATGCAATGCCCCACATCTTAATAATGTGCTTTGGTTCTTCCATTTATCATTGGATTCCTCCTGGGAATCCATCCGCAATTAAATTTATTACTTTAAATTGTTTAATCAACAATTCTAACCTCCCTTCATTAAATACCATTGATTCAAATCCTTCTTTGCTTACAGAAAGCACGTCTAGCTAGTACAACTACAATGTTTGGAAACGATTAGCTGCACCATTAAAATTGAAGGTTTGGTAGGCCTGAAAAAATCGTCACTAAAAAGGTTTTTTTGTCTCCAAAACACATATGTGACGAACGTCTAACCCATATGTATTAGTTACCTTATCCAGGCTAGCTACAATGGCGCGCAGTTTTTTTCTTTTCTCTAATCTAGTTGGAGGTTTATAGAAATATACAATATAAGTAGCTCTTTTCCTAATCCCTCTTCCTTATCCCTAATCTCAAGATTAGGTATCTTAATGAAAAGTTTAAATCCTAACCACTACGAAGTCCTATTGGAGCCAAAGATTTGTATTTTAAACATCTTCATATTGAAGTAGATTTGGTAAATGATCGTGCGAAATGACGAAAAAAAATCTATATAATTGATTCCAACTTGTTTTGGTTTAGGCTTGTACGTGGTCATACAATAAAAGGGTGATTCCTTTTTTCCTTTTAGTGCTAGCTAATCAGCACTTCAGTGCCGTACACTAAGATATATATATATATATATATATATATATATATATATATATTTGAATTATGTCTGATTAGTATTTTAAGATATATTAAGTGGATATAAAAAAAGAAAAAACATATTCCGTTATAAAGATAAAGATGTAAAATAAATTTATTTCTATAACAGTTTTAAAATGAATTTATGTACGTTTCAACATAAAAAGTATAATAGGATATCTCCATCTTCTCTAATATGTCTTTATCTTTTCTGTTCTGAAACAATAACCTAACTTTACCTTGTTTCCTTCATCAAGCTTCAATTCAATGAGGTTTTAGAAGGATTTAAAAACCAATGCATAGGTTTTAGACATGCATAAATCACTGTATCTTTTCTTGATCTCTTTGCCGCCTAGTTTAACCGCACATATTGGAGCTATTATGATGACCATCACAGAACTCTTCAGGTCTAGAGTTGTAATAAGGTGAAACTCAAAGACAGATTTTTATATCTTCAACAGTGCACACCATGCCACTCCCTCTCACATCTTTACCTTGGAGTCAAATTAATATGTGAAAAAAATGACAGTAAGCAAAACTCGAACTCCCAGGCTAATTTCTAGGTCAAAAGGCCCTGATCATGGCATCCTGTACCCACGAGAACAATGACCAGTATGAGTTAAAATCCCAAGTGATTAGGAGTTCTTTGTTTAAGAAAGAACAATGCTCAATGTGGAAAGAATTCATATTTAGGAGAGATTATTGTACCTACATCTGTGAGTGAATGCTATGTTAACTGCTAGGAGTCGAGAAAGCCAGAGATGGATCCCATTATATCCAAACCAATTTACACTTTATATTCTTACATCCATGATCAAGAAAACTTTGGGTGTTTAGCCCTTAAAGTTTAGGAAAAACACGTATAGGCTTTCAGAAATGCATGAAACTTACAGGCAGAGTTGCCATGCCATTATCCTACCTAGAGTCCACTAGGATAACTTACAAAGGGCTCTAATCTATGCTAATAATTAAATTTAGGAAAATTATAAGTCCACTAGGATAACTTACAAAGGGCTCTAATCTATGCTAATAATTAAATCTAGGAAAATTTATAATTTTCCCATGTTAGACTTTATGTACTAGTCAATTACATTAGAATAAAAAATCTTCAGGTCCTAATCATAGGTTTCCTAACACGAAAACAACAAGAAAAAGAATTAAAAAAAGACTATAAAATTTTGAATGTGGACTGTTTTGAAGGAAAGAACATGAGTTAAAGTAATATTTTTATATTCAGAAAAAGAAAAAGAAAAAAATTATTCCACCTTTCTTTATAATCCAATTAATTTTAATTAATATAAATTCACTTCAAATACCTCACCTAATAGTTTAATATTTTGACTTTAGATAATTATTTAAAATGATTTTATCATTTTAGTGGTCAAATGATTATAAGTTCAATTGCTATCATTCTTGGTTTTTATTTAATTAAATTAAATTTCAACACAACAATAGATTGAATTTGTAAAAATTTTAAATGAAAAGGCTTTTATCTAAAAAAATATGTTAGAGAAATAGTATAAAATTATTTTAAGAGCTCAACTATTACCTTTTTAGATAGAAATGGTTATTTGTTAAGTAAAAAAAACTTTTTACCAAATTAGATTTGGGTAAAAATTAAAGGTAAAATGTCGGGTTACAGGTTGGATATAGATATTAATTTACCCGACCTGACCTAAAATAAATAAATAACCTTAAAGTTTAATAACAATTACATATACACCAAACTAATTATATACTTAATAGCTGTAAATTATAGTATTTAGGTTCTTGTTATTATAGTAGAAATCCAATCATATTAGGTTTGAATATAAATATTCATATTCAATATGTTCGAGTTGAATTTAAATATTCTGGGTTTAAATATGGATATGAGTAATATAAAACTAAACTCATAAATATGTATTTTTATTATTATTTTTATTTGTTTTTCATGTATATATACCTTTTTTCCATCTTTATTTATTAGAAAGAATATTTCTTTACATACCTGAATGTGATAAAATAAAAAAATATTAAAAGTTAGCTTAGGTGTCCGAGGAGATCTTTTTAGTCTAGTTTTATGTTTGGTGATTTATTTACAATTTTTTTTGTTAAAAAAGTATTTTCAATAAATTGATTGCAGATGCATATTTATAACATATCTACATTTAATTACTTTTATTTATAAAAACATCTTAAATTCCTATCTCAATAAAGGCTAGGGTTGATCGTCAAAACCTCAGTTGGGGATTCATTTTCTGATGAGTCTACCTTGTAAGTACTTGCGTAAAAGTACTCATTGCATGCATGTGCACGTATATCTTGATAAAGAAATTAAAACTCTAATGCCGAACTCCAATCGAAAATACGGCCACAGAGACCTGGCACGCACCTCTTATCAGGAATGCTGCGACGTTCACCTGACCCAATTTGTATTTCTAATCCAGTTTATACGAACCCTTTATTGGAAAAATCAAAACTCCCCGTTTCGGAGTTTGTTTCAACATTAAAATTTGAAGATTTTATATTTTTTTTATTGTTTTAATATATTATATTAAAAATAAATTTAAAAATAAATATATTATTTTAATGTTTTTATGATGATAACACTTTAAAAATAATCACTGTCACCCTCCAAACACTCCAAGTGAAGCGATTTTTCAGATGCCCATGCTGTTGGCCTCAAGGACTGCACCATCGAACTAAGTTGCCAGAGAATCTACTTCTTGTTAATTAAATCCATTTCACGAGTTTACTTCAATGAATTAAAAGCTCGTTGAGGTTCTCTTATTGCACTTGAGTTGGGTTGAGAAACACCAGATTCGTGCAGATGCGATCCGGTGCTTTGATACAGTGGGAAATGCTCTAATCACCGACGCACAAGAAACAAAACCACGCAACTGGGCTATCAATTTGTTCGGTGAAGAATTACACTGCAGTCTCGATCATGGAATATTAAATGCATTATCTTCGAACGTGCTTGTGATTTGTGTTCAATGTCTGATAGTGATCTTACCTCCAGACAAGACAACAATGCTAACGAATGCTTGTCCATATTCATAATTAATTGGTAAGTTTTAATTTCGACCCAGAACTTTTCCTTCCTTCAAATAACTCAGCCTGTAATCCATGACCTCGGATTGAAGGAAATGGCATGCATGTGCTCAGATTATTTTCCCAGAAATTCAAATACTTCGGCGGCCACCTTCAAGGATTGAAGGCCAAGGGGCATGCGGAAATTGAGGGTACATGTTTCAAAAATCCTGATCTCAGTACTCAATGTTCATCATCTTCTCGGTCGTAGCTTCCCTAGTCCTATATAAATTCAAAAGGAAGAAGAAATGAAGAGAACTTTCAAAGTACTGCATTGGGAGGGCCATGAAAGGAAAGCCGCCTCCCTGTCTCTCTCTTTTTCAACAAAACGTTCGGGGATACATGTGTATCATTCCGGGATTAAGTTCATCAAGGCCCACTATTCACTCGACCTGCCACTGTGCCGAAAAGGAATAGAAAACAAATAAAATGCGTGTTTGTCCATGTTTCATTCACATTCTCAAGGCAAAATCAGGATCTCCACCATTTTCTGCGCAAAAAACCAAATAAAAAAGAAATAAGGAGGTACTCGAAAAGGTCATCAATGAAAATTTGGAAAGATTTAAAGTTGGGAGGGCTTGATAGAGAAAGCCGTACGATTCATTTGTCTTATGTGGCGGTAGAGAGAGAGATACATGCAAGGGAAGCCGAATATGGCCAATTTTGGTCTGATGGAGTTGATGGGAATGGCGGCTGCAACACAAGCAGAATTATAATACCATTGTCAACCATGCTTTTGACATGGAAAGAGATATCAAGAAATATCAGTGAGATGTTAACAGTTTTGTCCATGTTAAGGAAACAAATTTGAACAAACACTTTCGGAAAGTAGTATTATTGGCTCAAAGGTTCCAGATTCCGCTGCTTTAAATACAGCTCGAAACTTTTACGCGAAAGATTAATCCTGCTGTCTGCTATCAAACTTACAATGGTGGAGCTTTTGGCCCATCATCTGCAGAGCCATGAATACATTCACCATTCGATTTCTGCAAAATAATAAAAGAAACGACTGATAAGAATGATTAGAGACTAGATGAATTGCACAAGAGTTAGGACATATAGAGAGGTACATGACTAGGTCATCATCTTTTCTAAGAACTGCTACAAGTCAACAAGTGATCTTCATCAAATTTTACTCAGTGCAAGTAAACAATTTTAAACATGAAAGCTTCCCTTTCAAAACAATAGCACAAATTGTTGAAGAAAGAGTTTAGCGAATGTACACTGTAGCATAGCCTCTAATAATGTTAGACACCAACTGCTGATCAAATTAACTATCAAAATTACTTGCCAGAGCATAAAGTGATTTCTTCTGGGCATAATTAATCCATATATATTGTCGCTAATGCGGTCCACTGTCCCAAACATCTATAACGGCTGCAAAACAGCACAACCTCCCTGCATTCATAATGAGAAATAAAACCCTTTCACAGGTACTTGAATGATAGAGAAGGTTCATACAACGAACTCCCTGAAAAATTAACCAGGATTTCCTAGCTATAGAATTATCAGTAATACCACCCCAACCCCAACACACAAATAAGTAAATAAAATAAGGGCATCAGGGAGGATCGCTGGCTAGCAGAGCTCTGGCTACAGTGAGAAGATGCCTTTGAGTAGGTTTTACTTTAGCTTTGTTTGGCTGCAGAATGAAGTAAATAACACTCAGCTACATCATCTAAAATCCATTGGTGAAAAACATAAGCTTACGCATGACATCAACTTTTTTAGTGCCCATTTGGCATTGTGTTAGCTTCTATTTTTCAAATTGTTTTTTGGCCTTAAAAAAAAAAACAATCAAATTTCAATAATTTTGATGTGTTGTTGTCAAAAATTAAAATAAATCTAAAAAAAACATTATTTTAATGCATTTTTAATTGAAAAACACTTTTTAATAGCACCCTGCACTGCATTACTAAACATGCACCAAGTATGGCCAACAGTAATCCCCTGGCTCCACTTTCCAAAATAATACAAGCAGTTGAATTTATGGAAATACCCAGATAAAGATGAATGCAACCAAAACCTTCTCCAGGAACCCAGACTGTGAAAATAGCATGCAGTAAACACGTTCATATGCAGGAACAAAATGCACATAAGATGCAATGAAAGGGCTAGAGGAGCCGACTCATGAAAGCTGTTTCAAAACCCATGTCTATCTCTCCTTCATTAGAACAACAACAACAATATATAAAACAGTTATGAGGCAAAGACAACAATGACAAAGTCTTTCCTACTTATGGAAATATTCCATACTGCTAGTGAAATTTTATCTTTACAAGGAAAACTCTCAGATGCCACTGAAGGATAGATTGATTGTTTCGATGAAGGATGGAAGTATTTATCAAATTCCAAGTGTTGGAAAAAATCTGACTGGCCCTACCTCAGAATTAGTATATCCTATCTCGTTGTACACATACTTTTAGAAGAGTACCCCTAATATGAACCAGATTTCGAAGATACAGAAGAGTTAAAGTCATAATAAAATAGATACTTGTAAATCACTGCCTTAAGAAAGAAGCAAGTGTAATCAGAACACGCATGCACAGACGCATACTCAAGATTATAAAAACATCTCAAGAAATTGAAGTTAAAATCATCACTTATTAAGTACAGAACAGATGATGTATTTTTTTTATTTTCCATGTTTAGCTACAGCAAGCTAGACCTCTTCCCGTTTTCTTTTGAAAGTCAAATTAACTAGGAGCAAAATTCACAGAGCAAAAATTAGTTTATAAAGTGACTTTCAACAACCCCTGCCCTCACCAGTTCCCCTACAAAAAATTCAAAAGAAGGGAGTAGAACCACCGAATGCATGTAAACGAGACATTGAAAATAAGAAATGGAAGTGCATAAACTTAATGATATGATCCTCAAAAATAATTGCAGAAATAACTCGCAGACACGCTTTAAAGAAAATGTCAACGTGAAAGACATTATAATTGACAGGAAATTACAGCATAAACTTAACATCTGGTTCTCATTTCTGAAGTTTTGACAGTCTACAAAATTTGAAGTAAGGTCACAAATGTAATTCTTCAAAACATAATTGCCAAAACAAGGCCTAACAAAATTCTCAAAGCGCAAGAAATTTAGGTTTGGAGCGACACAATGGAGCATCATAAATAGATGCATAAAAATCTTTAAGCAAAGGCCTCAGAACCTACCATGAAAAATATTTATTAGGAAACTTGCATGATTGATCCAATCTAACATATGAATCAGCAGAATTAACAGTTATACCAGTTCCACCGTTCAAATAGGGTTCATTTGTACCACAAAAACCATTATCAGAGTTGGTTCCATTGCATGATATGTTGAAGAAATACAAAAAACGTCCATTGAATCCAGATAATAATGCCAGTAAAATAAAAAATCAGAAAGTAGCAAGGGAAAACATGAAACTAGAGCAGGATGAAAGAAAACAATGAATTTAAAAGCTTTTACGATTTAGGATGGAGGGGCAGCTAGTACCTTGACTATCCCATGATTTATGTATGCAGAGAATAAAGGACCTCAAATTGTAAAACAGGATCTCAAGACTATATCTCGTTACAATGAAACAAACAGGTCAATAACAGAAAAGGATGCACAGAAAAGGTTATCTTACGAGTCACATCTGAATGCATTGCTAAGTGTTGCACCCATGCATCTGATCTCAACATCCTCCACTCTCTTTCCATCCATGGACAACCGCATCTCTGTTACAGAGAGCGAGAAAATGTGCCAGAGCAGCAGGACCTATCATCTACTCCAGCAAAATAACAATTATTGTAACTATAACAATGATCATTGATTTGCATCTGAAACCTAAACTCACATCTATTCAATAAAAATGACTTCTATGTTCAAGCGGTCATTGAATGAGTGAGTTAGTGATGTCTTGTTCATCCAGATTCAGATAAGATTCCAGAAAATGAATTTGAAATTGACAGTATCTGATAAGCCACACAGGACCACGCTTGGGCATCCAAATATCTGATTCAGGTAAATAGAAGAATACCACTTTTAAAGAATAGCTAAGGCAAAGCAAAGCAATCACACAAGACAATTAATTTTCATCTTGGAAATCTACCAGGCCATCACCGACACTAAGTATCTTTAGTATTAAATAAGCAGATCTAATAAAAAATCAATAAAATATTTATTGAACCATCTTCAACCATCTTGATTACAGAAAAAATTGAACATAACTATTTAGCTCTGGCACAAACATGTACAAAGCCTCACAGCTCTAATCAGCACCATAATCATGTAGGCTAAAATGAGATTAAACTGTCAAAATGCAAGAATAAGGTGTTTAGCTCAAAATGAACAACCAAATTATAAAACAAAATTTCTGACACCACTCCTCAAACTATAAATTTTGGTTCTTCCACCACATGACTTTGAGGTGTACTAAACTCCAAGCTTCTAGCAACTTCAAAAAAGTGTGCAACAGCTTCTTCTGGTGTACCAACAAGAACACCATGCCCAAGATTAAGAATATGTCCCCTTGGCCCAGCACATCTCACAACTCTGTAAAAGGTAAACAAATAAAGGAATCCAATTAATAAATTGGAAACCCAAGTCATAGTTAAGCACAATGAAGCGCAAGCTTCATGAGCCAAAGCAATTTATAAGCATAAAATGGGAGTAATGTTTTGCCAATGTTTTCTCTCACATCATATATCAATCTGAGCTATATGATCATAGTGCCTTGAAAGGCGTCAGAAGAATGGTTTGGAAGTAGTAGAGCACCTTGCTCTTGAGTTAGCAATCATCAATTGCATTGTTGCTGACACACTAGTATGCAACCATTTGTAAAGAAGCTAATTCAAGTAATCCATAATTACAAATACAAGTACAGGAAGTATATCAAAAGAAGGAAAACTTTCAATAAACTCAATTCAAGGACCTATAAATTCACTCAGGACAACTGTCCATGAACTGTATACGAAGACTCAATCTAAAGTAATTGAGTAATAGAGGTTCAACCGGAATGACTTTAGGCTACAGATAACAAACAAGTAAGCCTTGGCTCTGAACTGAAACCACAAGTATGTGCACCAAGGGTAAAGATTAAATTGGAGAGAATGAGTATCAGATATTTAACGCGTATGACAAACCTTTGAATTTCATCAGTCAACTCAAGAATAGGTGAAAATAAGTACGTAGGGTCCACATTTCCCTGCACACTGATCCCACTCCCCAAACGCTTCCTTCCATCTGCCATATCCACAGACCAGTCAAGCCCATTCACGTCAACACCAGTTCCCTTCATACGCTCTAGAAGGCCACCATTTCCATTAATGTAAAGAACCAGTGGTGTTTTAGGGCATTTACTCCTCACGGTACTGACTATCTGCAATTTCAGAAAGACTACATAATCAAAAGATTCAGATCAATTCAGGAGATATTCCTAAAGCATTTCCAGTAACTTTATATATGCATGAAGCATACACATATAGCAATTTTTCTGTCAAAAAGAAAAGGAAAAGGCAATAATGAAAATAATTTTGAGACTGCTGCACTATCTTTCATCAAGTTGAGAAACCATAGTGTCCAACTTAGAGTTAATGTAATGGGTAAAACAGAGACTATGATTCCTAACTAGTTTGATTAAACGTAAAAAATATTGACAACTAAATTAATAGAATTGAATCCTAATGACCTCTTCCATAGTTCGATTAAACAAAAAATAATAATAATGTCAACTAAATTAATAGAATCAAATCCTACTGACCTCTTCAATATATAGCTTTGACCAACAATCCCACATGTCAGGAGGTAGCTGTCCACCCCACGAGTCAAATATTTGTATGCAATGAGCCCCAGACTCCACTTGAAAAAAATGTAGTCAGAAATCGCCTTCGTCAGACGTGAGAGGAGAGCCCTTAACACTTGTGGTGCTGTATGGCACATACTCTTCATGGTTGTATATGTACGAGTTGTACACCCTTCCACTATATATGTAGCTATTGTCCAAGGTGCTCCAACAAAACCCAGAACTGCAGCATGCCCTTCAACCTACATAGGACATAAATAGGATGATCTAGAGAAGCAAGTTGATATGATCTATTTTTCCCCGTAAATAAGAAGGAAAAAAAACACTGAGCTGAGATTTTTTACAGAATAAATATTCTGAAAAAAAAAAAATACCTCACGGCACAATATCCTAAGTGAGTCTCCCACAAACTGAGGTTTCTCTAATTCAATCGGATGTAAAGCCTTCTTCAGAACGAATTGGAGATTGAATAACAGGACCCCTCACTTCTTCTATGTCAAATGGGACACCAAATGCAGGTAGTGGTGTAAGTATGTCAGAGAAAATAATAGCACCATCAGGATGAAAAGCTTCCCAAGGCTGCAAAGAAATTTCCACAATGAGATCAGTTGTCTCTGACCTCTCCCTGAAGGATGGATATTTCTCAGCAAGCTTTCTGTAGACAGCCATATACCTTCCTGCTTGACGCATCATCCACGCTGGAGGTCTACTTACTGGTTCTCCTTTTGCAGCCTTTACCAAGAGAGGATCTGAATGGAGCGTGAATCCAATGAAAATATAATTATTTTTCGTTAACAATTTCTCATTATAGTTTAAGCATTTCTTGAAATTAATTAATTATTACTACACGAGGCTTAATTTTACAAGTAATTCCTTATTGTTAATTAATTTTCTTGCTTCAAGTGAAGTAGCCAAAACTGTAACTGAAATGAGCTGAAGAAACATAAATTTTCACTTTAAAAAAAAATGAAACAAAAGAAGTTGATTTGAGTTTAGTCGTAGTGAATTTAAGAGCTTGAAGAAAATAGGAAGCTGCAAAGAGAAACGATGTAGTCAAATACCGGAAGAAGAAGAAGAGGATGAGCAGGCGACGTGGAGTCTTCGGGAAGAGTACTTAGATTTTGCGGAGTGAAACCCTAACTGTACGGTCACGATTGAAGAGGTTCTCCATGTTAAGCAACTGCAGCCATTAACAAAATCAGTCGAATTGGTGAAAGCTTGAGAAGTAGAAATTCAAAAAAAAAAAAGGAAAACCTGCAGATAAAGAAATGAAAATTGCGAGACAATTCGAAGGTACCATCTTTTACCTTGTAAGAGTCTTATAAGAAGAAGAAGAGAGATTAGAACAAGAACAAGAAGAGCAGTTCATTTTGTCTGCGAACGAGCGAGCGAGAGACAGAGAGAGTGTTTGTTTTTCTTCGCTAAAACAAAACTGGTTTTAAAATTTTGAATTTAAAAAAAAAAATTAGTTTTTTATATTTTTGAAAGGTATTAATATATTTATGATAAAAATAAATTTTAAAAAATAAAAAATATTATTTTTATATAAAAATATTTAAAAAAATAAAGGTTAGAATGTGTTTATTTTTATATTTAAAACATATTTTTAAAATAAATATTTTTTTGAAATTTATTTTTATAATATTAAATTATTTTAATGTGTTAATATTAAAAATAAATTTTAAAAAATAAAAAGAAATTATTGTAATATATTTATAAATTAAAAAATTAAAAATTAATCTCTTCACAACCGGCCAGTACAAGGCATGTCTGATTTCTTCTTTCTCTCACGGTAATAAATGGCAGTGATTTTGCCACATAATGTGGGGTCCAACCTATTTTTTTAATTATGAATCTTTAATTTAATTTGTTTCATTTATTTTAACCACGTCATCTAATAACATTATCCTTTACATCCCTAATTTATATCAGATTGCAAAATCAGCCTCAATTTCTTAAATTTTATCGAAATTAAAGTCAATAAACTTTATATCCATCCATATTCGGCACCAAACAATGTTAAAATACCCAGAAAGAAAATCTTAACCCCTCCTTGAAATGGTAACATTTGAACATGAAAAAAGTTGCTTGATCCGTAATGCAGTATCCTTAGTCAGCAACATTATTAATGTAAATTATAAAGAGTAATTTAACTAATTATGTTTTAAATTTATTTTTTAATTATTTATAAATTTGAGTTTTTTCAGGATTATTGAATGCTTATATAAACCGTGAAATTAATCGATATACATACAAATTAGTATAAATATTCAAGTTAATAAAAAAAAATCATTGATTAAGCTTTATAGGCTTAACATAGCATCTTTCACAAACTCTTCAAATCCGTCAATAAACTTATTAAGAGTTTATTTGGTATTATAGTAATTTTTATTTGTAAAAATATTTTTTATTTAAAAATATATTAATCTAATATTTTTATTATTTTTAAATTTTTAGTTTTAATATCAAGTTAAAATGATCTAGAAATATTAAAAAATTAATTTTCAAAAATACTCATGTGCCGCAAAAATTAACGGAAATTCCTAATAAGCCCTGAACCGCATTTCATTTCACAACACACAATCAAGATTCCCTGTACACTCATTTATGTAAATTCAAGAATGCAGCGCACATGCCATGTAAAATCAATGGCTCTTTTTGCCAAAAACTTGCCAGGTTTTTTGTGACCCAAGGCCATGCGAGGGTCGTAGCCGAGTAAATCTAATGACAATTTTCCCTGATAAGATACCTTTCTAGTATTAAAAAGTGTGCAATTTTTCATATTTTAGTTTGTATTTATAATTGCATATTTGGGTTTGTTTATGTGCATTTAGAAAGGAAATGATGTGAATCTCGTGATTATGTGATAACATCATTTATATGTAAAGATATCAATTTTAAAAAAGCAATTAAATACATATTTTAAGTAAAAATTCAAATTTAATATTGTCGTGTGAGAAAGACATGCCACAATTGTTATTCCGCTTCCCATATTCTTCTAACATTGTTTCTTAGTTACAACAATCTTTCTAATTAATTCTATTAATTTATAACCTCAAATTATTTTTGTTAACATATTACTAAAATTATGAAATTCTAAAACCAAATGCATATTATTTTATATAATATTTGAATTGTTTAGACATTATTAATTTGATTTGATATGTTTTTAGATTTTGGAATAAATTGATTATTTGTATTGAATTATGGGTTTATTTTTTATATTATGATTGCTTTATTGATATTAAATATTGATACATGAATTATTGGTTTTGCTTGGTCTTAAGTTGATACACAATAAATTGTCTTTAGATAATATCTCAATTAAGATAGTTTGATTTCAAAATATTTTTATTTTCAAACATAGCCTTAATCTAAATTAAATAAATTTTCAAATTTTCTTGAAAAATCACCTTGCCATTAATTTTGTGTTTCTCATATTTGTTATCCTCATATATTTAATATTTGGAAGTGTGACCTATACATGAAGTGCTTTTTTGATATTATGTAAGTCAGTTTCCTTCATCATAAAAAAAATAACAAAAAAAATTTTCTTTCAAAAATAAAATTTTATTTTAAATTGCATATAGTCAAGTCTCTCAAAAATAAAAATAAAAAGTCATATTTTCATAAATAATAAAAATAAAAAAATACAAGGCATGATTTAGTATCTTTAAATATAAAAATTAAAGAAAAATAGTTTTGTTGATATATTTGCATGTATTTCTAGATTTAATAACTAGTTTATGAAATCTGTGAAAACTTAGTCTACATTAAAAAAATAAAAAAAATTATTTTGTTTTTTAAATATCAAGAATTACAAACTTATACATAAGATGTATTCCTGATATTAAAAGAAAAATGCAAATACAATAGTTTTTTATATTATAATGATTAGATTGTAATATGATAAGATAAGAACCTCCTTATTGAAAAGGTCTGTTATAAAAAAACCTTAAACAAACTAATTCTTAGAAAATATAACACCACCATAATTTATATTAGACAAATAAACAATATAGTTTATTCTATATAAAATGTACTAGGAGTGGTATGTTATTCATATACATAGTCATTCTTTTTATCTATACTCTAAGATCAGTTACAGTTTTTAGTAACTAAAATATTAGGTAGCAACTATGTCTTTTTTTTTTTACTTATAAAGATCAAGAATTCCTTATTATTTCCATCCTCACCATGATGATTATGCTCTGAGAGGATAATTATCGTGATATTGCACACATGTAGCAAGCCTCATTAGAATTGACAACATTGTACTTTTTCATAGTCATTGCTTTGTTATTTATATTATCAGATATGCATCATGTTCGTTATGATTACAAATCAAACATCATCAATTCTATAATTTTTAAAATCATCCTAAGGCTTATTATCATTAATAGATTTGATTTTGCTAATTTTTCTCTTTTTAAAAAAAAAAGCAAAAAGGAGTTCAAATTTTAGATTTTAAGGTATTTAAAGGATCAACTTGATTTTACATTTAAAACAAAAGGTACACATATGATCCAATTGATAATATTGAGAAAACAAATTCTAAATCATAATTTTTTATTAGAGAATTTGTAATACTTAACACCTAAAAAACCCTAAATTACACCTTGGTAGTTGATTTCTTGCTAGATTCGTGCATGTTTTTTTAGAGAGAAATTTTTTTTTGTCTCTTTCCCCCTCTTATCTTTTATATAACTAATTTTCTTATTCTTCTGAAATTAGAATAAATAAAACCTATACCAATCGAGGTTGCTCGCAACTTCTTTTATCAACCCTTTGCTTCTAGTCTTGCAAAAGGGATTAAAATCCATCACTCTTTTATCTCTCATTATTCTCTTTTAAAATTATAATGGTTCCTATTATCTTTTATCATTTTTTCTCTTTTTTTTTATTTTTTTGCATTTTATCACCTTTTTTTTAATATTTTTTCATTATCCCTCTCTCATTTGTCCTGGGAAGAAAAAAAAAGGTAGGGAGAAAATATAAAAACCTAAAACAATCTTTTAAAGCTATTTAACCAAAATATAAAAACCTAAAACAGTCTTTTAAAGCTATTTAACCATCCACTAGCTTGAAGGGCAAAAACATAATTAAACTATTAGAATCTATAGGATTATAAGTTTATAATCACATTAATTTCACCACACAATTTATCTTTTTTGTTAATGTTAATTACTTATATAGAAAAAAAACTTAGGAATCATTATAGGTTTACTATTTAGCTCTTCTTCTTCTTTTTTTAAGTTCAACCTTTTTTTTCCATCCCTTTTATTTTGTTTTTCTCAATCTTATTCTTAAACTTTTTTAACACTAATTTGGGTTACCTTTGTACTAGCTAAGTTAATGAATCACATTAATGCAACTTTCACATAGTTTGATTTTATACCTAAGTTGAGCAAAGAGTCAAAATTTAATTTATTTTTTTTCCTATCAGTTTCATTTTTTTTCTTAATTTTATCTTTAGATGTTATTTTTTTATTAGCTAAGTTGTCTTTGCACTAACTAAGTTGACTTAGTCATATCAAAACAACTCTCACACAGTTTAATTTTAAATTTGGGGTAAGCAAGAATTTTGGATTGAGAGGCTTTTATATCAATTTTATCCTCTCTTTTTTTTCTCAATTTTGTCCTTAAATTTTTTTTACCAATTGGCCAAGATGCCTTTGGATTAGCCAAATTGACTAGGAAACATCTAAATAACTCTCACACAGTTTAATTTTAAGCATAAACAAGACAGTGAGATGAATCAAAAAATTTTAAGGTTATCCCATTAAGTCAAGTTTAATAAAAATGTCAAATTATTCTTTTATAGCATGTGACGCACTTATATGTACGAAGTTGCAATGTTAGGATCAAAAAGTCAACATATAGTTGTCTGGTTCAAGATTGCTAGGAGACCCAAATGGATTGGTTTTATATGGAATTCTAAGATAAATGACTGATTATGGTTATGGAAGGTATTAGCACCCCCAGCACTAATAAGAATTCTAAGGTATTAGACCTAGGTAGACTGATCTTATATGAAATTATAAGGTAATGGATTAGTTGTGGCTAAGAAAAGTATTAACATCATTGAGTCAAGTTTTATAAAATTTCAAATTGTTCTCTATAGCCTGTGTCACACATATGCATATAGGATTGTAGTGTTGGGATTAAGTAGTCATCATCTAGTTGTTTGATTTAAGGTCACTTGGAGACCCAGATATATTGATCTTATATGAAATTCTAAGGTAAGGGATTAGTTGTGTATATAAAAGGTATTAACACCCCTAACACACCTCACTTGAGGTAATCTAGTTTGTGTGGTCTAGATATGGCTTAAATATATCGGTGGATTCCTAATTGATGGTCCATTTATAGCTTAGAATAAAGATTTATTCACATTAATAAAACTAGCATATTGAATTCATTATAGGTTTGTATACCCAGATAAATTCTTATAGCAAAAATTCATGTAAATGCCCTAACAAGGTTCATTTATCCTAAAAGGTAAAAGAGTTTTCTATAACTTGTATATTGTGGTGAAAAACACTCTTAATTAAAATTAGTGAATACCTGAAATAATTCTAAAAATTTTCTAGTCAACTTTTAGTTTTAAATGTCAGCCTATTTATAGGTTCCATATATATTCTAGAATGTTAGCCATTAATTATCATGGAATAAAATGTTTAGAGGTCATTCAAATATTGGTTAAGTTCTGATGGATTCCATAAACTGGTTATTAAATCCAACAATATTAATTTATCTTTTGAATTTCTTTGTTTACTTTTATATGGTGAGTGATTCTGCTTTGAATCAAATATGAAAATTAGGAAAATTTTAAAGAAGTTGGTGAGTTTTTAAAGAAAACCACTAGTTAATTATGAAATAACTCCATTTATCTTCTTACATCTTTAAAAATTAATGTATGAATGCTTTTGCTTTCGATGCAATAATTGATGATACATTTAGGAAATTTCTAGAGAGCAAGAAGTGTTTTTCCTTTTTAATATATCAAAAACAAATGTCGATAAATATTACAATTTTATAAAAATTATAGTTCTCACCTATAATATTTTTAAAAACTATTGTTAAGAAATATAATATTTAAAAGAATACACATAAATGGACTTACATAACAACCGCAACAAAAAAAAATGAAAGAAACAAGGAATGAATGAAACCTTAGAGATGATGACAACACCCAAAGCACCATCATCTACCATTAGGTGATGCGTGTGGTAACTTTAGTTACCTTTAGTGGCTCTCTTTAATGTTATTGAATTCATCTAGACTTTTTTAAGGTGTTATGACTTATTTTTTACACCATCTTTCAAATATATTTTTTTTAAAAAAAAAGTCAAGATTGAAAAAATAAGAAATAATGAGCAAAATGGTAGTTGAGCAGAGAAATAAAGATCAAAATAAATATGAGAATTTAATTCCTTTTCCAAAATAATTGTGACTTTAAAATATAAATAAGAGAGTAGATCAAAGAATTAAGAGATAAATTCTTTTTAGATAAAGGATAAGAAAAGGTAGGAAAGATAAGTAAAGCATAAGTTATACATACACTAAAAGAATTTAAAAGAGAGAGAGAGAGAGAAATAAAAATGTTAATCTTTAAAAGAGTTTTATTCATGAAAAGTAAAAATTTGGGTGGTTTTTTAAAATACAAATGAAAATTTTTCTTTTTTATATTGAAAAAACTACTTATGAATGGTATAATCCTTAAAAAGATTATGTTCATAATAGGTTAAAACTTTGTAGTTTTTTTTAATATAAAGTTTTGTTTTTGGAGAATCAATCCAAAGAAGGTAAAATTCTAAATAAGCTTTCCTCCTCGTGAAGTTTAAACTTTGCTATTTTTCATATAAAAATATAAACATTTTCTTGCAAAAATATTACTTGGTTATTTTTATGAATATTCAGGTCTTGTAATGTATTCTACCTTACCATTGTGATTAGACTTAGGTTGAGTTATGGTGACCCTATAAAGGCTTATTAAATGTGAGTGGTAACTTTTAAGCCTATTTTAGACATAATCAAGTAAAATGAGTTTTAAACTCAATTTATTATTTACCATTCTTTTATGTCCAATGCTTGTATTTTAAAAGTGAGAATTAGGTTTTATCACTACACCAAGTTCAAAATCATTTTTTAAGTTTTAATAATCCTTTAACTGAAATTCATATATGTCAATTTAGGCCAAATTTCTTACAATTGCATAATATGTCTTTTTATCATTAAAAAAACAATATAATTTACCTTAAGTGTGATGCTTTAAGATTATTCTTATCTTCTCTTTAGCATAATCATCATCTTACCAAAAAATTTAAAGATTAGTTAAGATTCTTAATTATTATAAAACTAGGTGGAGACTTCCATATTTAATTTTACCCTATTTAATCTAAACGATTAAGACTGATGAGATGTTCCTTGCAAAAGAATGATGACTAGATTAAGGAATCATTAAAGGCTATGCTTGTTTGCTTGTTTAAGAGTAATTTACTTAATTGTTCTTTTTAGTGTTTTTCGCCTGAATTATTTAATTGATTGTTCAATTTGTCTATTTATATGCTTTCATTTAATACATTTTTTTTCATGGACTTGTGTATATGCACACTACATGACATAATCATAAGATTGATATCTTCTTTCAAATGCAGGACTGTCGAAGTAATAAATAACCCGGCAAAACCGGGGTCAAACCACAAAGAGATAATTGTATAAATTATAGATAACAATAATACAATAACAACAAATTCATAACAACAACAACAACAATAAAGAATGAGAAGATGAGAGTTTTGAGATGAAATATTAATATAAGGATTAAACAATGATGACAACAAATGACAATGTTAGAGGATCATTAATGATATGTCAAACAAGTATAGTATAAACTCTTATTATTTAATTGGAAACCACATAGAAAAGAGGCTTCAATCAAATTATAAATTGTTAACATGATTACATTAGTCATCTTATTCGATAAACGCTAATACTTGTAAATCTCGTCAGGCATTCATGATTATAACTTCTGTTAAAAACAAATCAAGTTCCTTTTATAACTTAGGTGTCGGTTATACCATATAGTATAAGTTATGAAAGTGTTAAGTATTTGTTGTACCAAATGTTATACAACATAAATCTAGAGTAGTCATTTAATAAACTAAGTATTAAAAGTGAACAAAATAATAAATATAAAATTTTTAATATCAAACATTACGGTCCATGTTGAGTTTACAATATACTTATTCTTACACCAATAGTGCAACCTTTTCACCTTAACATACTGAACTTAGCTAAACATAATGAAAAAGAGAAACATAAATAAATAAATAAAAAGTTAACTAAATAAAAAAAAAAGAATTGAATGGCATAAATAAGATATTAATAAAAATAAAACTTAACATTACAAAAATACAAAGAGAAAAAGTAAGAGCATGATCTTGATCTAGAAACCAAGATGCTTCAATACATGACAAATACCTTCTTTTATAGGTCAAAATTCAAAACTATTAATTTGATGACTAATTGATGAGTGGGTGGTCAATTTTTGACTTGGTTACAATTATTATCTTCTCTTATCTGCCCAAAACGTCTTTGATAATGTTAAAATTAAAACCACTTAAAAACATGAAAGTTATAGAAAATTATCTCAGCTTTCCAAGAAAGAAAATAGAGGTCATTTGAATTTCTAAAACTCTAGATATAGGCTAAACACTGAATAGTATTTGGGTTGCAGGACAGATTCAGACTTTTTTGTTATTACTACAATTTGGACTTGAAAATTATCTTTTGAAATATTAGGCTCATATGAAATATTAGGCTTATGTCTTACCTTTCCATCCATATAAAATAGACCTAAATCCAAGATTTACAGCTCCAAATATAACCTAATTACTAAATAGTGTTCTGGTTTGGACTACACCAACATCTTTTTTTTTTTAAGTTTAGTCATCTCTTTTTCCTTTTAATTTCAGTTCTTAAACTTATCAATTAATCCTTTTATTTATATGATATACTTACATTTAAAATAAATATTTACTATAAATTAAAGGTGATTGGTACATAAAAGTGCATTTTTATCAAGGTTTTATATCATCATTTTGTACTTGAAGTATCAATAACTCTTTAACTAAAGCATGTTTTATAATAACATATCTAATAATATAAGATACCTTTAATTTATGGTAAATATTCCTTTTAAATGTAGGTCTATCACATAAATAATTTATGGTAAATATTCATTTTAAATTTAGGCCTATCACATAAATGAAAGGATTGATTGATGAATTTAAAAACTGAAATTGAAAGGATAAAGAGATGGCCAAACTTAGAAAAGAAATGTCAGTATAGTCCAAACCAGAATACTGTTTGGTAATTGGATCATATCTGGAGTTGTAGATTTCATATTTAGATCTAATGTATATAGATAGAAAGGTAAGACATAGGCCTACAACTTGTATATAAAGTTCAAGATTTAATAAAGTCATTTTCAAGTCCAAATTATAGCAACAACAAAGAAGTCTGAATCTGTCCTACAGCCCGTACATTATTCAATATTTGACTCATATCTGGAGTTATAAAAGTCTAAATGATCTCTATTTTTTTCTAGAAAGATGAGACAAATTCTTACAACTTTCATGTTTTAAATGGTTTCAGTTCTGACATTATCAATAATGTTTTTGGTAGACAAGAGAAGATAAGGATTGTCACCAAGTCAAGAGTTGGTCACCCACTCATCAATTAGTCACCAAATTAATAGTTTCTAATTTTGGCCTATGAAATGAGGCATTTGCTATTCATTTAGGCATCTTGGTCTCCAAATCAAGATCATGCTTTTTATTTCTCTCTTTGTATTTTTGTGTTGCTTATGTTTTGCTTTCATTAATATCAAGTTTATGTCTTTCATTTCCTTTCCTTAGTTAACTTTTATCTTGTTTATGTTCTTATTTTGTTTATTTATTTTTCTTTCTTTCATTATATTTAGCTAAGTTTACTATATCAAGGTGAAAATGTTACACTAATAGTGTAAGAATAAGTATAGTGTAAACTTAATATGGACTTTAATGTTTGATACTAACATGTTTTGTATTTGTTATCTTATTCACTCTTTAATATTTTGCTTGTTAAATGACTAATCTAGATTTATATTGAATAACACTCAGTACAACAAATGCTTGGCACTTTCATAGCCCATACTATATGGTATAACCGACATCTGAGCTATGAAAGAAACTTGATTTGTTATTAACATAAGTTATAACCATAAATGTTTGACGAGATTTACAAGTATTAGCATTAATCGAATAAGATGACTAATGTAATCATTTTAACAATTTATAATTTGATTGGAACCTTCTTTGTGTGTGGTTTCCAATTGAATAATAAGAGTTTATATTATACTTATTTGACATACCATTAGTGGATCCTCTAACCTTGACATTTATTGTTATTATTGTTTAATCCTTACATTAATCTTTCATCTCAAAGTTTTCATCAACTTTTTCTTTTTTATAACTACTACTACTACTATTTTTATTATTATTGTTACTATTATTGTTGTTATTATATTATTGTTATCTATAATTTATACAATTAACCTCCATGTGGTTCGACCCTGATCTTGCCGAGTTATTTATTACTTCGACACTCCTGCACTTGAGAGAAGATATCAATCTTTTAATCATGTCAAAAAGTATCTTATATTATTAGATATGTTATTATAAAACATGTTTTAGTTAAGGAGTTATTGATACTTCAAGTACAAAATGATGATATAAAACCTTGATAAAAATAAACTTTAAAATACTAATCACTACACAACACCTTCTTTAGGCACACATTACCTTAAGTTAGTATGAGAAATTATAGTGTCTTGATATGGCTTCACCTTAAAGTAACACTTATAAAACGTCAAACTCTCATTAAAAGTTTACAAGGTCATAATTAGTAGTCGATGTGAATTTTCTTATTCTATACTTTTTACACCTTTTAGGCCTTAAGTTTACCTTTTTAAGTACACCTTAGCAATATAGGACCCTACGAGACCATTAGGTTTGTTAACCTATCTACATATAATGGCTAGAACCTTCTCCTATGGTATCTCATTGTAATATCATTGGACAAGCTTGATGAGCATAAAATTTAATAAAATAGGTGACAAGATGAGTGAAATGGTAAGGCGCACTTAAGAACAATTTTAATCAGAATATTAACATTAAAAAAAATGAAAGGGGATTATTTGAGTAAGAAGATTTTAATATGGAATTTCCCATCTAAAACATTTGTATCCTATTATCAAAGCTAGTAAACTTTTAAGGGAAAAAAAAAAGTAAAAGTGACATCACAAAAAGCTTAATAATTATAAGCTTTTGACACTTATTGGTAAGTTTAGATGATAAGAAGGTGCCCTAGAATGAGCAAGAAAATACCACAACTTTATATCTTACTAAAGAACCATTTTGTATAATACTCTGTTTTTTAATGAATTAAAATTTTAAAGTTTTCTTCTTAATTCTTATGGGTTAAGGCTTAAAATGTTTTCATATTTTTTGATGAAGAAAAAGTCATTTTTGAATATCTATATTTATATAGGATAATTTTGAGTTTCTTTATATATATAAAGAAACAATCATAAAGTACAATTTAAAAACTCGATTACTTTTAAAATCCCACATGAGAGAAAGTCATGGAAGATAAAGAGAGAACTCAAGTCGAGCTGAATCAGATCAACTCTTTAAAGGATGAAATAACTCGACTAATTAGCTTGTTAAAATAGACTATTCAGTCCAAAATAACTTGATGAAAGACCTTTATAAAAAAAATCTATTATGAAAAAATCATCATTTTGCCCTCCTACATTAAACATAAAAACTTGTCCAATTTTTCCATTTCTTCCTCTAATGCATCTTTATTAGAAGAGTACTTTAAATGCATATTTAATTAATCATAACTTGTTATTTGTTTCTCTGAGATCATTAAGGTCCTTACTGTCATGCAAAAAAATCCATCACAAACTACTAGTGCAATGTTGTGATATGATGCTCTCTCTCGTCTAGGTCAAACACCTCCATCATTATTTTTAACATGGTCCATGCCATAAAGAAAAATGCCATAAGTCATTTTCTTTTCCAGTTCTTTTATTAGCATCTTATAAATGTATATTGGATAATATCTTAACCACTCAAACCTTTTCAATTGTCTTTTCCAAAATAATACAATAAAAATTCCAAGCACAAGTATCACGTAAGATTTGTAGAGTATTTTATTGATCATTCTTGAGGCTTTATGAAGTAGATTAACAATCTAATCAAACATGAATGATTATCATTTGAAGAGAGAAAATGGTGTATACAACATAACCAAAAAAGGACAAGAGACCATTAGAAAAAAAGACTTGTATAATCTTTTTTTAGTTGATGAAATAAATCATGCATTAAATGTTGGCATTTCTAGATAATTCAAAGGCATTGAATTTATTAAGCATATAGAAGCTCGATGTTTAGAGACTCATCTTAAATTGTACTATAATAAAATGACTAAATTTATTCATAAAAAAATATTAATCCATTACTTTCAATAAAGCTTGGTTGGACCTGCTTTTAGCTAGTATATAGGCTTGGATAGCTTTAAAATAAAAAATATATAGACAAATATGGTAGAGGCTATTTTCAAATAGATTGAACTTAACTTAAAGGTGACTCTAAGAGTTTTACCTTTAAGGAATGGAGAAAATAAATAATAAATTAATCAAGGAATATACTCTAAGGTTATACGAAGTGATAACACAAACTTGCCCCTTTCTATTTAAAAAAAAAAAAGAAGCTCACCTCTATTTTTATTGACACTTTAATACCTTCATACTACGAGTACTTAATTGATAATTCATCAATTTATTTTATGGATGTGATAACCATAACAAAAAGAATTGAGTTAGGCTTGAAATCAAGAAGATCAATAATTTAAATGTGAGGTTTGGTGTCATATCAAATAATAAATAAAATTTTGGCTTTTAGATTAAGAATCATGACCACAAACATCTTATTCAGTCACTTTAATTATTGTTAAGTGTCTCAACATCATCAACCTCTTAAATCCTATTATCCAAGATTGATGTCTCTTTATAGCTCATCATTGTTTACCAATAACTTATAAATACCAGACATATCACCCCATTCATGATGAAACTCATATATTAGATGGTATAATTCAAATGTGAAGTGTGAATATCATGATGGGATTCCAACCATTTAATTAAAGACTATAAGACTTTCAAGTATCAAGTTTGAAAGTTAGTCAACAAGGCCATGTTTCATCTGTGAAGAATAATAGTAAATATCGTATCATCACCAATCCATCAATAACATGGTAAGTGGTTAATTAGGATGATGAAAGAGGGGTTTGATGTGGAACCAAGCTATAAATATTTAGCAAGTTGAAATTGATATGATATAGAATGAGTTATGTTGTCAACCCATTTTTGTTATTTAATTTTATAAACTAAGTCATCAAAAACTTTATTTTTCTTGGATTTTTTTATATGTTTTAGAGTTCTATTTTTTTATGACCATACTACATTTTTAATAAATTTTGTTTTGTTTTCTTGATCTAATTGCTTTTTTTAAATTAAAAGATGTTTTTATGAAAGTAATAATTAATTTGTCAAATTCCAAGACATGTCATTCTGATTTCATAGGAAAACGTTTCTTTTCATGAATCCTAAAATCTCATAAACTTAAAAGGTATATTGTCCATGTTATCTTTTTTTTTTAAATTCCTAAAATATAATGTCTTTTTTTTAATAAGCCCATGTAGAGTGAACTCTTACTTTGAACTCTATTCTTAAACTTTATAATGCTTTTTTCACTCTCAATAAACTTTTAAAGGAAAAATCTTGGTTGAAATAATTCAATGGAAACTGAATGATTTGATGACTTACAATGATAAATAATATATATTTTGATTCATTTGAGTCATGATACTATCAACCTTGTAGTTTTTCTAATTAATTATAGTTGAACAAGAATAAGACTTTTCAACATAAATAAGTTTGAGTTAGAGATAAAGAAAGATCATCTTTGTTATACTTTTAACAAACAAAAGTTCATTTATTATTATTTTCTTTTTAGTTTTAAATATCTTTTTTATATATATAATATCCATCAAGATTACCCCTCATACTAGGAGTATGTTTTAGAAGCTCTTGGATAATTAATGTAATTCTCCAAAGAAGAAAGAAATGGAAAATGTGAAAGGGATAAAAGTGTTAAAAAAAAAGTGAAAACAAAAAAAAATTATTATTTTGGAAATATTACTTTCATTCTTTTTTTTTCTTTTTTTTATCTTTTCTGTCTCATGTTTTGGTTATTGTGCAAGCCTATTTATGTGTATTTTTTAAAATACCACAGTTCTCAACTGTGGATTTTTAAAATATCGTGGGTGGGAACTGATGTCATTTCCAAGTTGTAGCAAAACCAGTTTGACATAACCCCATCTCTCCTTTTCCATGTAGCAAAACCACTTGAAGATCTCAATCCTGCTATTAGGAAAGGACAGCACTAGGAAGCAGGAACAAATTTCATTATGTTTCAAGCATCAAAGAATGGATCCAGCACTTCAATTTCGCTTATTAAACATCAAGCATCAGCTGCAACATATCTTTCTGCGGAGTGTCTGCATTGAGAGAATGCAGGTCCATTCATACTGTACAGGCAGCCAACTTATCCAAGTCCTTAATGTGTCGCTCTTGTTCACCAAACATTCTTACTGAAATCTTATCCGATCCACGTTTTCAGCTGGAACGAAGTATAGCTCACACTGAAGATCCACATTCAGACTCAAGATCATACCTGATTTTAAATTTTATTCACCAGACTGCTATGGCGATTAAAAATGTGTAGATTGCAAAGCTATTTACAAGGAATTACTACCAAATTACGCTTATGGGGTTGAGATGCAAACAATGGCTAATTGAAGCCCTAGATAGCTGAAATGCAATGATGATTCATATGAATGGCAAAACAACCCAATTATTTTCAAGAGCCTCTCTAACTTGGCCAGAGTTAACACGAGAAGAAGGAACATGTCATGACAAACAGCAAGGTGTCTAATGCCATGCCATAGCTCCCGCAAGGTGTGCCCTATCAAGAATCCCATACAATTATCATCCAATCGGTGCATTATTGATTAAGTGATGAAACTACTGGGAAACAAATGAGAGGGTGGAGCTCCCAAAGAGAAGATCCTACGAATTGGGGAATAAGACACTGCCAATATTTGATATAGCAAGTATGGGAAACGAAAGGCAGGGAGAGCGACAGAAGCCCGCCTCGACTCTTAAAGCATGACAAGTATGGGAAATGAAAGGCAGGGAGAGCGACAGAAGCCCGCCACGACTCTTAAAGCATGAAAAGGGCTTCTAATGATGACTTGCCAGTAGTGTTCCATCATCTTCCAAGTTTATGGAATATGTTTCAAGTTGCACGTGCCTACAACTTTAGCTCCACATATAACACCCTGGCTCTGAATTCAATTGTCATTGCCATGGTGAAGTGTCAAAGTTCGATTTTCACCATGAAATCCAACAGAGCTAACTATCTTACTTAGCTACTAACCTAAAACACTACCAGTAGTGATTGCTTCAGAAGACCACCACAAGACAAGGTTTTACAGCATACCAGCATCGTGCCTTGTTTAACCATGGCTCATCTCACTGTAAGTTCTTCTCAAACTGTAACACAAATTATGTTCGACTTGAAATATTGAAAGAAAAAAAGTTACATAAAATTTTATTGGCTCACAGTTTTCTCACGTAGTCGAACCCTCTGGAGCATCCCCTCACGAAACATGCTCGATAAAACAATCAAACTCCATCATGATACTTATTCAGTAATTCAGATGCAAGAGAAGCCCTCCGAGCTGGAAATTGCCACCATTTGCCAAGTCCAAAACCTAGATGAGAATGATTCCTTTCACTGCATGTATTTCCAACATTGTCATCTAGAATAGTGTAGTTTGAGCTGCTTATGTTCCTGAAATAGCAGAAGCCACTACCGTTGTATTTGTATTCCTGTTGTGTGCTCCCAATACCACTTTGAACCAAGTTATTCTTCACAACCATAACACCCTGCCCATTCTGCAGATTTCTGAGAATGTTCGATGCAAATCCCAAGCCAGTATGTTTAATATTTTTCTCATTGAATCCCAATGTAACATTTGCCACTGACAACGAAGTGCCATTTCCTTGATCCATGTAGTCAGAGTACATGTCAAACTCGAAATTTTTTAATGATTTGAATGCTTTAACATTAGAGGATGGCTTCCTGAAAGAAACATTATCAGTAAATTCAATCGTCTGATTCACGATCTGCAAATCACCATCCTTGCCCATCTCCATCAAGTTGCTGTAACCAAAGTGTTGATTAAAACAGGTAGTGATCTTCCCATAAGAGGACTTTACCCATCCATTTGAGGATATGAACCTGCGTGCACTTGTCAAGAATTTTCCATTCAAACCTGTAAAATTTGATACCAAAGATAAAGCAAGAGGCTTGCTTTCATGTTTCAAAAGCTTCCCTTCTGTAATTGTGCTCCTATGGTCCAGCCAAAGATGCAAATTGGCATCTATATACCACACATTCAAAGCATTCGTGACACTAAATCCTAACTTGTGAGTCTTTCCATCCAATATATTTCCTAAGAAGGGCGTGATTTCAATATCATAAGAGGGGAGATCAAATGAACCAATGGCAGTAATGGGCCTCCACAAGAGAGGATTAATCCCACCGGTAAAAACCACAGTAAAAGGCCAAACTGCGCCAACAACCTCTCCGTCAAGACTAACCACAACCTCTCTAAAAGGTCCATTTCCCGGGAAACCAGTGAGATTATTTGCAATAATATACTCATTAGGGTAATTTCCATACCAAAATTCATCATTCTCATGAAAAGAAACATAAACCTCCAACACAGCCCTGTACACATTTTGAGGTATCTTGAATTCCTTCGCCTCCGAATCAGTAGAATTCTGAATTTCAAACCACAACCCATCATTCAACGGCAAATTTCGCGAAATGGGCAAGATCAAATCAGCCTTAGAAACCCTCCCAGATGCCAAATTATTAAAACCATGATCACTATGACTCAATTTCTTTTCAGCAGGATAAAAGTAAATACTTACATTCACATGGTATATACCAGTATAAGTACTATCAACGATATTACCCATATAAACAGCAAATTCTTGAGTCTCATTCTTAACAAGCAATGAATAATACCTTGTTATATCCTTCCGAACAGTCCAAACAATCCCAGTTGCTCTAGGCTCCGCAGTGCAACTCCTAAGAAGCTCAACACCACCTAACCAAACCCCAAAAATACGATCAAATTGCCTCCCTTTGCAAGTTGCCTGCCATTCAAGGACAATCATGGAGAAATCTTGAGATGGGCAATGAGAGGGAGGGGTATAGTTTAAAAGAACAGGAGGTTTGCCATAAGTAGAGGCAAAGTCGTGTTGGAGAATAAAGTGCTTGCAAGGTTTAGTATTGGGGACATCTATGGGTTTGGTAACTTCAAAGAAAACAGTTGGTGGAGTGTCATTGAGAGGTTTATGGGCTGGTTGCGTTGTGGTTATGGAAGTGGGTTCTGTAAAGAGATGTGATTTGAGAAGATTGTTGGTTTTGTGGATGTTAGCTGTGGAGGAAAGAGGGTGGAGGAGGAAGACGAGGACGAAGGGGAGAGGGAAGAGAGCAGCGGCCATTGACTGGTTGTTGTTAACTCTCCTTTTTCCTTTCTTTTCCTTGAGATGAAAAAAGAAAGCTCGCTTTTTGGAGTGCTCTTTTCTTTGGAGAAACAACACTACACATCGGTTGATTGTACAAGAAATTATGCTGTTGGAGTGAATTGCAATACTCAAGATGAAAACAATGAATAAGAGTTGGAATTACGCGTGAGGTGTCACAGTGGTCCAGGAAATGCTGTCCGAGTAAGGGATTGCCAGCCGAGGTCAGGTGGGCCAAATTCTTCTTGCTTGGTCTGTTTGATGAGAATTTGATAAATATAGAACGACAAAGGTTTCTATTGTCATTGCGATTTGGGTGCTTTTACATTGAAAAACAAATATATATATATATATATATTAATTTAATACTTTTTTAAGATAAAAATCATTTTTAAAAGATAATTTTAAACATATTACCAAGCTCGTCCTAATTGAAGGAAATAAAAAGAAAATCTTGCTGGCAATGGCGTAGGATCAGGGATGTTTTTAGGCTTTATAGGAAGAACATCGATGGTCAATTCGGTTGTGTGAGGTGAATCCCTATCTAGTAAAAAAAAAAATATTAGGAAATCAATGTGCAAACACTCAGATTGAAAGTGGATTTACACAGTAAAATTAATGTTTTGCTCTCGATGGTCAAAATCATATAACTTGCTCACAAGAATAAGATTATCTTTTTCATAGGATTTATTTGTTATTACTATATTAAATGGGGTGAAATGATCATTGAACTTTTTATTTACATAGAATAATATATAAAATACCATTAAAAATTTAATCTGCTTAATTGTTAGGCCAAGGGCATTTTTTATTTTTATTTCAAGACACTCATAGAATAAAAAAATCTATAGCTTAGATTAAGGGGGCTTTTTGATCTTTTGTAATGGTCTGTTTATTAATATCAAATGGTTAAGAGCAAGTATGTTCTTTAGATTTCGTTTGTGACGCCTCCGAGCTGCTAAAATAGCCAACTTCCATCTTTTATGATAATGCGAATCAATGGGATGATGTGTGTATGATATTTCATAGTGGTTAAACAATAATTGAATCTCCTTTTCATTTCCCTCGGAAAACATGTCAATTAGACAAATCAAATGTTGATCTTCATTTTCTTTTTATTTTAATTATGATTTTTATTCTTTTAATTTATTTTTTTAATCCTGTTTTGATTTTTTTATCCCTCAGCATTTTATACTATTTATATCATCTATATTCTTTTAATTATTTTTTAATTATATTTCTTATCATTTAATTTAATTTAATTTTTTTTGTTGTATTTAACTATTTTTTTAATTGATTTTTTTTTAATTTCATATTTTAATATTTTATTTATTTAGAATTGTGCTTTGCTCATATTTTTTTGGTGCAATGATCTTAGTCTTATGATCCTAGTCACAAATATAAAATCTTAACCCGGATTTATATTAGTTTTTTATGTTTTTTTTATTAATTTTATTTTTTTAATTTTATCATTCAACATTAAATTTATTAAATATTAATCTTCTTTATTTTTTTTTCTTTCTATGACGATAACCTATCCTTATGGTCTAAATCATTTTTCATGTTAGCTCGGATTGGCTCAAGGCTTTTACATCATTTGTTTTATTTTTATATTAAATTTATTTATCATTCTTCTAATTGTTTTTTATGCATTACAAAAATTTAATTTTTAGTCGTCACTATTGGATTATTAAGGATTGGGCTTTGTTATTTTTTTTTTCAATGCAGTTATTCTCGTTTCATAACATGAGTCCCGCGTATAAGATGTTAGCCTAGGTTAACATCAAACTTTTTTGTACTTTTTTTACACTTATTTTTTTTCTTCATTTAAGCATTCTACTATGATTTTATTAAGAAATGAGTTTCTTTATTTATTTTTTCTATATGCTTTCTAAGAGGATATCTCAACATAATAATTTGAGTTATAAGTTTATTATGCTAACTTGAATTTGATTAGGTATTATTTTTTATTTTTCAATTTTCTTTTTCTATTTCCTTTAGCATTAAGGTCTAAACTTGATTTGCAAAATTTTCTTTTGCTTTAAAACATGTTAGTTGCGCTCTAATATTATTTTTTTATATTATGAAAGAAATCAACTCGACCCAAAGCAAAGCACGATAGCGAGCCACTTATTTTGTGCCACTTATGTTCTCCTGGGCATCCAAGTCATCATCTTTTTAGACTATGTAAAAAGAAATATAATGAAAATATATTAAAAAATAAAAAACATATCTTTACTAGATTTGTGGCCAATGTTCCCCTACAGGCTAAACAAATTTGTTTCAACATAAAAAAAGAATGCTAGGAAAAAAATTCAATACTCAAGTCATTAATTTAATTGATAATTTCAATAATATGAAAAAAAAAACTAACAAAAAAAATAACAACATAAAAAAAGGGTAAAAATAACCCGATCTAAGCCCATCCAAATTATTAAACAATTCAATATTAAAGAGTAAAACTAAAAAAAACCTCGATTATACCAAGTTAACTGACAAACTCTACAATCATATATATGAAATTAAAATAATCTTATAAAAAGAGGAGGAGTCTAAATACCATTTCCTAATAAATCAAGTTAGAATATTGTTACTTCATATAAAGAAAAATAAAAAAAAAACAAGAAGCTAAAACTCAATTTCTAGTAAATAAAATGTTAAAGTGTAAAAATTAAGAAAAATAACACATTTAAAAGGTAAAAATAAAAAAAACTTGATTTGAGCTTATCCGAGTCAAGATACAAAATCTCTAACCTAGTCGTGATACCTAGATAACCACATTTGAAAACAAATTAAATAAAATTATTAAACTCAATTACTAAATAATTCAATGTTAAAGAATAAAAATAAAAAAATAATTAAAAAAGTCTAACTCAACCGAGGTTAACCCGCTAACTCCTTGACCATGACCATGATCATATAATTGGGATAATCTGATAGATAAGAAATGAAAAAAATAAAGATCAATTTTCAATAAATTAAATGTTGAAATTGAAATAAATCAATTTAAAAAAAAACAAAAAAATCTGTGTTAATTTTTTAAATCGATGACTTTGGTTATAAATTTGAAACTAACCATATAAAAAATAAATTATAAAAAAAAATAATTTTTGATAAAGAGATTTTTATCTTATCAGATTAAAGCCTAGTCATTTTAGAGTCAAAACATATTATCTTTGTATTTTTTTCTTTTAATATCAGGAATATATTTTACGTATAAATTTGTAATTCTTGATATTGGAACAAACAAAATAATTTTTTTTTGTATTTTTAAAATATATGTCAAGTTCTTCTAGATTTTATAAATGGATTATTAAATTCAAAAATATATTTTCTTGAATTTTTATATTTAAATATATTAAATTATGCCTTGTATTTTTATTTTTTTTATTATTTTTATATATTTTTTTTAGAAAACTTGGATCAGGATCTACTACTTCTGAGGAACAATGTGTGGTACCATATGCTGTTTCTGGTGAAAATAGAAAAACAATTGGGTGGATCAGGATCTACTACTTCCTTTTCTTCCTGTGCTGGTGGTGGAGCCCCTGGAGCGTGTAAAACCAAGAAAAATCCATAAATAATTGATTTTATTTTTCATTGAATCCGTTTCTCTCCATCAAAGTTAAGTCATCCCTGCTGCTACACATCAAAAATATATTTTTTGAATTTATTTTAAAATAAATATGTTAAAAATCAAACGCGTTGAAAATAAAATTTTGAGTTTTAATTTTTTTTAAATATAAAAAACAATACAAATACATTAAAAAATATATATATTTAAATTTATTTTGTTATTTTTCATTATTTTTTTGGATCTTTTGGATTTAAAAAAGTAAAAAAGATAAAAAAAATCATGCACAAAAATTGAAGTTCATATGGCATAAAATACTCTATCATGATAAATAAAATATAAACTGCCCTATTTTAGAAATACAAATTTCAGACTGCCTTATTTTGGGAAAGAACTCCACCGTCGGGATGAAGTGATCCTTACTCGAACCCGCTAATCTCCTAAAAGAAGGCAAAATTTCTTTGAGCTATTGAGAGCATTATTTTGGTGATTATTTTCCATAGAAAACTTGTGCAATTTGAGAAACTATTAGGAAGATTTAGTTTGTCATACTCTCTGTAGAATAGTATGACACGTACAAGATACATGAGATACATACAAATACATGATGAATTTCACGATCACCATAAAATTTCTTCAATTATTATATTTTATTAATATATCTTTTTTGCTTATTGATCTTCATATTAGATGTGATGCAATTAACATACCTAATAATGTATTTTATTGAAGCAAAAAACCAATGTCGATGTCGATGTGGGTGTGGGTGTAAACAACGATGGGGTGCCAAGTGATTGAGATGTTTTGGTAGCGGGGGAACATGAAGAAAAAGAGATGATATGTATATATATTAATGGTTAATATGGATATTTATATATTTTTTGATTAATTTTATAGATTTTGAATTAACAATAATATAATAATATAAATCTCTACTAATTTTACAAAAACTTAAATATGTGATAATTGAAGAACAAATAGTTAATATAGAACAAAGTCATAGAGCTGTTTGCTGAGGCAATATGCTTGAATAAATTTTAATAAAAATAATCTGGGTTTGTGTAAAAGAAATGCATGGAAATGAAGAGAAGATAGGGACCTAATTTGGAGACAAATCAGTGGAGAAATGAAGAGAAGCATCGCCAGAAGTAGTAGAGAGTAGAAAGATACCCAGGCCGCCACTAGAATTTGAAAATTGCCCTTTCTTTACCGTCAATTTTCATGTTTTTTAAAGTGGTTTCGCTGTTAGAGTTGAATCCCCTGTCAGCTGTGTCTCAGATGACATGTTTGCTTGAGTTAACACTCAGCTTACGTCATGTTATCCTAGTGGTATTTAGAATTAAAGTGGATGATTTTTTTAAGTATATTTCACTTGTAAATATATTAAAATAATATTTTTTTTATTTTTAAAAAATTATTTTTAATATTAATACATTTACATAATATAAAAAATTAATTTGAAGTAAAAAAAATAAATATAAAAATTCAATTTTTTAAAAGCATTTTTGACATGCAAAAATAAATTAGGTCTATGTAAAATATAGCACCAACTATATTTATATGCATGAAACTGATTATAAGTAGAGAATGTTATTATCCTCTAGAGTTTAAGAAGAAAGAACAAAAAAAAAATGTCTTTGTAATGAAAAATGATTAATTATATTAATTTTTTTTCAAAGTAAATTATACAATCACACTAAAAAAAATTAAGTCTATCCCATCCTTAGAAAATTATGTGATTGTTGTCTTAGAGAAATGTTGTGTCAATTTCATAATCGGAGAAATGTGCAATCACATTATAATAATTATATTAATCCTTTTTAAAATAAATTGTGTAATCGCATTAAAATAATTATGTCAATCCCTTCTAAAATAAATTATGTAATAATATTAGGGAGACTTTGATTTATTCCAAAGTAAATTATGCAATAGTATTAGGAAGAATAAGTTTATCTCATCCTTAGAAATTTGTTGGGTTGTTGCCTTAGATATCACTTGGAGAAAAATAAATATCTTTATTTTAAATAATTTAATTCATATATAAAAAACTTATATTCTTAGTATTTTACCACGGTATATTTTTATTACTCTTTGAGGTATAATTAATTTGAAGATATTTTTATTGAGATCATGGTCTCAATTTTAAGTGAGGAAAGAATAAAGTTTCTCTAATAAATATCTTCTTGGTGATTGTTATATAGACAGATTTTTATATATTTTATGATTTAGACCAACATTTCACTTATACTTGTTGGAAACTTTCTAAACTTTTAAGGATCTAATTGCATTCATGAAATTAGCAAATATATAGCCCAAATTTGCTCATCTTATGGACTCATGGATAACTAAAAGAAATAATACTTCAGCTTAGATTCAGCTTAGAGTGATTAAATTATTGTATAGCCTTTCATACTTTTTATTAAAAAGTTGTTGAAGTTTTAATAGAGCAGATATAGCAATAATTGTAGGAAGTTCTGTGACATATCTTATTCTAGAAGTGTTTTGATTATATGACCTTAATGGTGATTATGGATATTAATAAACTAGTTTTGAAAGAACAATCAATGACTTTTTAATCAGTTTTTCATAGGGTTATTGACGAGATCCCAACAAATTAAAGTAGCTTAAAAGTAACAATTATATGTTAGATAATTAGTTAATATCTTAATTCTAGCAATCTGATTTCTTCTCCTTGGCCAAGTTGGTTGGTAACCAATACATGATAAGTTAAAATGGCTGATGGACGGTAATTGGTACCCATAATAGGTTTTTATGGGTAGTTTTGAGGACTTTTCGATCCATTAATAAGTATATATTTTTTTAAATAATAATAATAATATATTAGATAAATAAACTCTAAAAATAAGCATGCTCAAAATATTTACATTGAAAAGATTGTTTAAGAATCCAATGGGTTTTTATAGCCTAAGATTCTTACCTTTTGATGGAGGGGAGGACTAAAAAGTTATTTTCTCAATACTATTAGAATATCTCTTATGTGTTAAAAAAAATATCTCTAACTTGTTTGAAAAAAAATATCTCTAATTCATCAAAAGAAAAATATTTTTAATTCATTAAAATCTTGTGGTTCAAAATAAAAAATGATAAGATTGCTAGAGTCACATGTACTTGAATTTAATGTTTGATTGAATCTAAAGATAATAGCTTAACAATTTACAATATCCATATATGTTCAAGCTAAATAATTACTTGAGTTTAATAATATTAGGTATAATTATTTATGGTATCTATATATATATATTTGAACTCAGTAATTATCTAAATCAAAATGTGTTTGGTCATCATCTTAATTTTTGTTTTTTATTTTAAATATGGATTACACACACTCTAAAAAACACGGTGAAAGTACTATAACTTTCCCCTTATTAATATATTATATTATTATAGTTATTATATTATATTATAGAATTGTCTTTTTTTAATTTTTTTTTGCTTTTTTCAATGATTTTTTATTTGATTTAGTTTGTTAATGTTAAATTTTTTTTATTTAATTATCAGACTTTCATAATACAGATTCCGGGTTTGATAGGTTAATCTGGTTTAACGAGTTAACCTGGATTTTTTCTTTTTAATTAGTTTTTTTTTAGTTTAGTTTGTTAATGTTAAATTTCTTTCTATTTACTTATCAGACTTCATGACACGTATCCTAGGCTTGACAAGTTAACTTGGTTTGATGGGTTAACCTAGTTAATTCTGGGTAAACCTGTCAATTTGTTTTCTATTTAGTTATTAAACTTTTATGACGTGAATCCTAAATTTAACAAGTTAATTTGATTTGAAAGGTTAACCCAATTAATTCAATTTTTTTCTTTTTTTCATTTTTTTTCTTCCTAGTGGTTTTTTCTTTGTTTTTTTAATTAATCTATTTAATTATCATACTTTTATAACACAACTTTATAGCCAGACTCACATCCAATATTCTTGGGTCCGATGTTGCAGCTAAGCTCATCTAAACTTAAATCATGTAAGTTTATTATTATTAATAATATTATTTTTGAGTTAAGCGTTGCAGCTAAACCCAAGACATTTAAGTATATTTTTGTAGAAAAACCTAACAATCTTTTATTTTAGCTTTTTTTGATATTTTTTATGCAAGAAAAAAAATTAACTTATAGCATATAACTTTTTTTTTCTTTCCAAGCCTTTTACTGTGAACTGCATGGTGTAGTCTATGGTGAAAAAATTTATGCCTTTAGTTTATTTTTTATATAATTTTTTAATATTAAATTTTTCTGTTTAATTATTAAGCTTTCATGACATAGATCCCAGGTTTAATGGTTTAACCCAGTTAATTTATATTTTTTTTCTTCATGTATTTTTTTTCTCTTTCCTTTTTCCTTTTTAATTAATCTTTTTTTTTAATTCAGTTCATTAATTTAAATTTTTTTTCTATTTAGTTATTACACTTTCATTGCATGAATCCCATATTTGATAGATTAATCTAATTTGACTAATTAACTCAGCTGATTCGGATTTTTTTCATTAGTTTTTTCTTTCAATTTTTTCTTTTAATATTATATGTAGTCTACAGTGAAAAAACTAATGGTTTATGTTGTGTTGTTTTTTTTCCTTTTTAAATAATTTTTTTCATTTAATTTAATTTGTTGATGTTTAATTTTTTTGTATTTAGTTATTAAATTTTCATAACATGAATTTCAAGTTTAACTGGTTATCTTGGTTTGATGGGTTAGTTCAATTAATTCTAAGTAACTTGTTAATTTTTTTTATTTAATTATCAAATTTTCACCACATGAATTCAAGGAATGACGTGTCAACATGTTATAAAAAGTTAACTCAATTAATTCAATTTTTTTTTCTTTATTAATTTTTTTATTTAATTATTGTATTTTTATTACATGTTTTTACAGTGAGACTTATATCAAAGGCTATTGAATCTGATATTATAGGTAGACACCCACTTAAACTTGGATCATGTAATTTTAATGGTATTATTAATGTTATAAATAAATATTACTCTTAGATTAGATGTTATAGGCAAACCCAAGACTCTCGAGTATAGTTTTATAAAAAAATCTAACACTTTTAAATAATATTTTTTTATATATATTTTTAATAAAAAAATTAACTCGCCAGCATTATGAGTTCATGTAATTATATATATATATATATAGACACACGTTGACATATAATTGTTATTCTTGGAATGACTCATTTAGGATATGAAGTAAAGCCAAATTCTACAGATGCTATATAAAGATTCGATTTCAATGAAATTGTCGTTACACTTGGTAATTGTAATCGCTTCCCTCGATCAAATCGCTTCCCTCGATCAATACTTTATTATATCTCTCTGCATTCCCTCCCTGATCCTTAACCCCGCTAAACTGGACTCTCTGCTCTAGACCCTGACCGATTCCCCGCGGATTGCCGTGAGGCCAGAAAGTGTGAGGAGAGAATTCTCATGCCTCTGTGTTCTTAATTTATGATGCCAAATGAGAGACTTTGACCGTGCCTCCATCTTTAAAAAAAGAGAGAGAAGAACACCCACCAAAATTTACGATTTCTTTTATCAAGTGGTGGTGTTATGGGAAGTTCGAATGCTTCGGTATGAACAAATCGATGACATTTGCGGCTTGTCTTTCTCAATATTCTCGTAGGAGAAAGGGAATTATGTTTCTTCTATACAATTATCCAATGATCATACCTGTTATCGAATTACAATTGACTTGGAAAATTTGGTCTGGTTTTTAGAGCGGGAGCGCTTTTATTTTATTTTTTAAATTTAATTACTGTATGTTTTTTTGATCTGCGAGAAAGAAGAAAAGAGATAAAGTTAAAAGAGAACTGTTTTAATTTAATAAGAGCTGTTGATATAAATTAATGACGTAAATGTAATTTATAGGACGTTGATCACAATAAAAATTATATAAATTGCTATCTTACTTGTTTGGAAACCAATGCAGGACTCGAAAAGCTTCCATTAACCCTCAATGCTTGCTCTAATCTCTCTCTCTTCTACTGACTCCAACATGCCGCACGCCAAGCATTCCTGCAGAAGATGGAACATCCCCAAATCTACCTGATAAATTTCGCCCCCATAATCACAACTCGATTTTCTTTCGGAGAAGAAGCAAATTTTCTTCTTCTTCACAACCTGAACTTTGCCACTGCCGAAGCGATCAATCTTTGCCACCCATGAATCCTTACGAGAGACCCTTGACCCCACATGAGCAAACACTGAGAGATGAGGTTATCTATCTTCACTCTCTCTGGCACCAAGGCCCTCCTGCCCTAAACCCTAACCCTTACGTTTACCCACCCAGCCATGTAAAATATTCGTCAAGAAATCTCCATGTATGGAACCCTACATCCTTCAAAAAGATCAACAGACACAAAACCACATACCAAAAGGCCAAGGACAGCAATGTCCCCCCACCAGGGCCAGTACCCGACCCACAACCCGACCCTGGTCCGGAATGGCCTGTCAACCTGCCACAGCCATCTCCTCCTCGATCGGGTTCTGGGTGGCCAGAATTCAAGTCCAACCCGAGCATCTCAGCCCGACCTGTTTCCGAGGCTGACCTGGGCAAGGCTGCTGCAATGCACATGCAGCAAAAGGTTGTAAAGTGTTGCCATCAGTTTTTCGTTAATAGGTTTGATTTAGATGGCAACGAAAATAACAGAATGGACGAGGTTGATGGGGATGAACACTGTTATTATTATGATAATGATGTTGAAGAGAGTGAAGAATTTAAGTTCCTTTTGAGTTTGTTTTTAGAAAATCAAGAAATTAGAGATTTTTATGAGAAGAACAATGAAAATGGGGATTTTTACTGCTTGATTTGTGGAGGGATAGGAGAGAAAGTAGGGAAAGTATATAGGGGTTGTACAGGCCTTGTTCAGCATGCTAGAACGATTTCGAAAACAAAAGGAAAAAGGGCTCATAGGGCCTTTAGTCACCTTATTTGCAAGGTTCTTGGTTGGGATAGTAGTAGGCTTCCAATGCTTGTGTTGAAAGGTGAACCTCTCAGTCGCGCATTTGCAAATTCAGGCGGAACTGAGGTATATAAACAGAAATTGTGTGCTTGTGTGACTCTGTTTGTGTGAATAACATATGTTTTATATTGACTTCAGTGGTGTTTGAGCGTTCTAAAGTGTTGTAATCTGAATGGAATGTAATTGTTGCTGTGAAGAATAATATTGGTGCTGTTATTTGCAGAAATATTAATGAGCCATTCGAGTATTAGGTTTCTGATCGATGTGAATGCAGGTGAATGGTGGTTTGCAAAATTAATTGTGCCTGTTTTTATGCGCCATTTGTTTTGTCGAGTCTTATGGAATTTTCTGGAATGTAAGGGTTTTACATGAGGATATTGCTGTTATGTAATTACTGTGTTTGAAGCAAGGTAATGGTAACAAATTTATTGATTCTGATATTGGACTTTCCAGTATGATAGCAAGTAAAGAGGAGATGTAGATTATTAACTGAGATGATCTTGTTTAAATGAGATGAAAAATGCTACTACGAATGCGCTTTACCTTTGCTTGTTCTTTCATATGATCATGGCTTTAGATCATGTTTATATCAAACGAGATTTTCTCAAAATATTAGCTATGTTAATTTGGTATGAAAATGATGAAGCTAGGATTATATTTTTGAATTAAATGGAAACTATACATAAAGAAAGAAAATCACAGTGACTGTTAAAAAAAACAGCTTATTTGCATCTATTAATTGCATGTCGTGGATGCTATGCTTTTGAGTTGTGTGCCCGAGAAATAAGAGTCATGGCAAAGAACATCTCTAGAGTACAAGAGCATATTGTTCTTCAGAAATGCTTTCCGTAAGTTAGACAATGCTTAAGTAGCATTCCCTTGAAGTTCTTAAAGAACCTTTTGTCTAATGATTTTTCCCCAGCATGGATAAACAAATGGAATTATGATTTCTTGTATGCAAAGACCTCCAATTGCAATTATGCTTAGGTTTGTTTTGTGGGGGTGTTGAGGATTAGATGTTTTAACTTTTTATATATGGCATCTATTTCTTGTCTGATTTTTTGCTTTGCAGAATTTTTTAGATGAAGGTGATGGTAAAAAAGTACATGAAGATCTTAGTAATGATGTGCCAAACATTGAAGCATGTAAAGAGGGAGCCACGGAGTGCCTGGTAAGATGGCTGTTCTGCTACTTTGATGTGTAACTACAATATATTGTTTCAGCTTTTTGAGTATGATACCTCATGTTGCTGTGATTCCTTTTTTTTTTTTTTTTCCTGAACACTATCCTGTTACTTTATATTGAGTTGCCTAGAATAATGTTTTTCATACTAGTTCTCTAACATGAACAGAAAACTACATGACTTTTAAAGCAAACTATAAAAGAATTTATTGAGAGAATTTGCTGCACAATTAATCCTACTGCATCATTGGGCATCTGGCCATTTAAGCTGGAAAAAGGCCGTGGGAATATACCTTAAAAGAAAGAACCAACTTCTTTATTCTGTAAAATCCATCATTTTGCTATACTGGCAAAACCGCAAATGCCATTGTTTTTATCATATACCTGCAAGGGCATCTAATGCTTCCTGATAGTCTGCAAGGAGTTTCACTGTATGCCAAGTGTTGGGGAAACTTGTATACAACTTGAGATAGACCATAGAGTGGTTTTCTGCCAATCTTTGAGTTTGTTGGCTTATTTCCAAATAAAAGGATTTCTAAAACAAATTTACTAATTTTGTAGCGTTTGAGATATGGTCAATCCATGAATTAGCAGGCTTAATGGGTATTATCTGTGCTAGCTATTGATTTACTCCATTACTAAAGAAAATGCCATGCAGGGATGTGAGCCACCACTGGTCTCTGATGTCCAATGGCTTTCCCAAAAGTGTGTTGATGAATCTCCATCAACAGCTGTGGGGTGGCCCACCTTGAAGACCCATCGCTCTTCAGAAGCTTCTGCTGAAGAGCTAGAGAGGTTTGCCATGGTGCAGTTGCAGCAGAAATTTTTGGATGAATGCCAAAATTTCATAGCAAACCTATCTGGTTCGATTTATGATGAAGGTGAGGAAGATGGGGATTCAGATGATTGGATGGATGAAGATGGGTCTGATGAATGTGAAGAATTTAAGTTCTTTTTGAGATTGTTCACAGATAGTAATGAACTGAGGAATTATTATGTGAATCATTATGAAGGAGGGGAATTTTGTTGTTTGGTTTGTTGTGCTTTAAAGAAGAAGGGTTGGAAGAAGTTCAAGGGGTGTCTTGGACTGCTTCAGCATACAACTGCAATATCAAGGACAAAGAAGAAGAAGGCGCATAGGGCGTATGCACAGGTTATCTGTAGGGTTCTTGGTTGGGATGTTGATCAGCTTCCGAGAATTGTATTAAAAGGCGAACCTTTAGGGCACTCTATGGCAAAGTCAGGCATCTTGCAGGTATCTTTTGTCTCTCATAATGAAGGCTCGTTCTTCTCCTGGCTGTTGTTCAAGTGGGTTGGGGGATAGGCAGGTGTCTTGGGTTTGATTTATAAACAAGATGAAAAAGTCATGCTTTATGCCCATTATATTTGTTGGTTTTTATTCTTGAATTTACAAATACAAATGATCCTTGAGTTATATACTGCAGGGTGAGCCTGAGATTAATGCTGGTTGTGGTGATGATGATTCGAGTTTTCTTCAGACTGAAACTGTTCATGGTGATGTGAGTGTATCAGCTTCAAGAGAGTATTCTGGTATTCATCAGAAAAATTGTGTGCAGGTGAGTTTCAAGGTTAGCAAACTGTGAAACTTGGGAAGTTTCCATCTTTATATTTGATTATTTTAAAACGGGAGCAATTACTTAATTGCAGAACACATCAAATGAAGGAATTGTTAATGAACATGGCAATGATCTTGAAAAGGAAAGCATCAAAGCTGATAACTTGAGTTTGGTGGGTTCTAAGGTGAGATGACTGTTCTTTGTGGTCCTTTATGTGATGTTTTCTACTGATGGTTTCCATGTGATTTTTTGTTTTCCTGTCACTAAAACATCACTGCACTATAAGCAAAGGATCTTGCGCGTAGTATTGAGGAAAGGTAAAGAGGTTAAGTAAATCATAACAAAGGTGGCAATCGAAGCAGGTGATGTGGTTGCTTTATTTAATGGTCACCTGAATGGAGTGTTTTGTCAAGAGGTGTTGTTAATGGAGAGCATAAGAGCAGTGAACTTACATCACTAATGACTATGAGATTCTCTCCCCAAACTCAACAGAACCCCCCATCGATTCTTCATCTGCATCCTCCATCTCATAATCATCACTGCATGCCCTGGATGCTTTAATTATTAATGGCAAATATATCTGTAATGTGTGTGTGTTTCAAAGTAGAAGTTTAACTCTTAAATGCATTGATTTCACTGCCATTTCGGGCTGCAATGTTTCTTCATTAGCAGCATGACACATTTATTGCAGGCAAGCTTGAAGGAAAGGGGTGGGAACTATAAAAAGCAAAACATAGCTTTCTGGGTAAACAATCGTTGTTGGCCTGAAACAAAACAGTCTCAATCAATGAGGAAAGCGAATCCATTAGAAGAGGGATGTGGAGGTGAAGATCGCTGAACAAAATGTTTGACGGTGGGATGATAATCCATTCATTTAAACCAGTACCAGATGGCTCACATTGTCGGTTGGTTCAGCATCCTCAACTGGGTTGAATCATGGTTTTACTAATTTCCATCTATAATGCCTTTCAGGAGGATCCAGTTCCAAATTAAATACAAGATTTTTGTGCGAGTTCCTACTTTCTGCTCGAACATGATACAGGTGGAAGAGATGAAGTAGGTGTCCTAGACTCTTAGTGGTTCTTGTATGAGCAGCTAGGAAGAATTATCTTAGATACAGCTTTGATGGTTTTCTGTTCAGAAAGTACTGATGTCAAAGGATTACTCTCCTCACTACCCAAAAAGAAAATATGAAATAAATAAAGTGGCATTTTCTTCTCGAAAAGCCAATATGAAACAACAAATTCAAGGGGAGAATTTGCATCAGTATTCCAATTGCTACTAATTATTGGAACTGGCAATTGGGATTCAAACATGAAAATGCTCTTCTTGCTGGCTCTAGGAGCAGGCAATCTTGTGTTTTCTGGCTTGAAAAAATAATCATTATGGTGTTAAAAATTTAAAAAAAATATGTAAATTAAAAATAACTTTTGAAAAACATTAAAATTCCGAAGGTTCCAACGAGCCCATTGGTTTAAAAGAAAAGCACGGCTCAAGCCCTCGGGTTACTGTGAGTGGGGCCCAATCAGGCCGTAAACGATTGTTCTTGATGGGCTGCTCTTCGTCCCCTCTATATAAATGAATATAAATGGAAGTAAAACCAGTGAGGGTCATCGAAAACCAGATATCCATCACTCCCCCAGCATAATAATAATAAATAAATAGAAGAAGATATTATCGTTGATACTAAGAGGAAAGAAAAAATGTCAGGAGGTGGACCAATCTCACAGGACTGGGAGCCGGTGGTGATCCGTAAGAAAGCTCCCAACGCCGCCGCCAAGAAGGATGAGAAGGCCGTCAACGCCGCCCGTCGCGCTGGTGCTGAGATCGAAACCGTCAAAAAATGTATCCGTCTCTTTTACATTCTCCCCTCCGTGTTGTTTAGATGCTTAATTTAACTCAATCAATCGATCCAAACAATCTTTTTTTTTGTTCTTTTCATCTTTTCTGTTGTTGATGCTGATGATGATAGTGAAGTTAGGGCTTGTTTCTTTATACAAAAAAATTAAAGGACATTCAATATTTGTTTCGGATCTATCTATGTTCTTATTATTTTGTAATCTGTTGTGACAACAAGCTACTTTGGATTATTTTTTTTAGGACTTAGGGTTTCTTTGATAGTTTTATACCTTATTATTATTATTATTATTATTATTATTATTATAAATAATAAGCAAATTAATATATCTTTGTTGTTCCTAATCGAACACTTTCATAAAACCCTAATCTTATATGTTCCAAATCCAAATACACGCTTGCACTTGGATGCATGGTACAGGAAAGAAAGAATATGAAGTGAAGCATGGCAGCTAGAGATGATAATGAACTGCGATGATGTTTATTTTTTGTCAACTTAAAATGATTCTATTGTAACGAACTGCAGCAACTGCTGGTACAAACAAGGCCGCTTCTAGCNAACCTAAATACCTTGATAAATTTATAAATAGCTTTAAGAAACAAAAATCATCCCAAAAATCAGAAAACTTATTGGGCCTAGTTCTAGACTTTTAGACAATTTCAAGTAGAATTATTTTTGCCAAATGAAACCCTTTTAACATAATGTTCTATCACTGTCTCTTATACACATCTAGATGTGTATAAGAGATATATATATATATGATCCAAAAGGGAAAGGAGGGGAAAGGGGATGCTAGCCATTACATCATTGTTACCATTGTTTTGTTTTCTTGCTGTTTACAAGTAATGTTTACTGATTTTGCAGTTTCCAATTAGAAGTAATATGCTGATTAATTAGTTTTGAGGATCTTGAGGTTTATTTGTTAATGAGACTTTCTGTTTTAATTTTCAATCAACTTTTCTTGGGTTTAAAATATATTAGTAGTTAATCTCATCTAGATAAGCCCTTCCTTTTTGACATATAGCTGAAGAGAGTTGCTAAAAGAATATGTATATCTCTGTTGCCTCTTTCTTGTCATCGTTTTAGAATTTGACTCTTCATAATGAAAACCCTCAATTTCAGAATTTTCTAGTCATCTTGGGAATCAAAAAACAAAAAACAAAACAAGTCATGAAATTAATATCTTATTTATGATTCTATGTGCCAAATAAGCTTCACACATAAATTCCAGATGTAACTCGCCCACTTGAATTTGATGTGCTCATTTCTTTGATCATCTTCAAGTGCAATGTTGTATGAAATGATGACCATTTTTCTCTAAATAAGCCCCGCATGCTTTAGTATTGGGTGTTTTGGCATGTTTTACTTTCTTCATACATGGTTTTACTTTCTTTTTTTGTTAAATGTTTTGTGATGCTTTCCATTGGAAGAACAACTTTCTAAAACATTCTGGTCTCCCTCAGATGACCGAGTGCCAACTGAACTGAAGAAAGCAATCATGCAGGCTAGAATGGACAAGAAACTTACCCAGGCTCAACTTGCGCAGGTCCCTCTCTCTCTCACTCTCAGATCCAAACTTACTTTAAATTTTAGTTCACGGCTCTCACATTTTTTTCCCCTCTTGCAGGCGATCAATGAGAAGCCGCAGATAATTCAGGAGTATGAATCTGGAAAAGCCATTCCTAATCAGCAGATTATAGGAAAACTGGAGAGGGCTCTTGGTGTGAAGCTACGGGGAAAGAAGTAGGATTCGAAACACAGCAAGGAGCTATAAAGTTGTTCTCTGCTGTCTCTAAGTCTTGGGAATCGGTGGTGTACATGAACTCTTTCAACCTTTGTTATTGCTCGCTTGTAAGAAACAGTTTACAGTTTATTCGACTGGTGTGATGACACTTTGAATTTGGATTTGGATTTGCCCTTTCTGTCCTGGTTCCTCGTGTATTTTTGTGTCCACGAAAGTTTTGGGGTGGTTCAGATGTGCAACAATTCACTCTCGAAAATGAGATCGCATTGATAGTTTTCCAACAAAGAGGGCTCTTACGGCATTTTATTACATAAAAAATAAAAATATATCAAGTGTAAAAAATGCTATTAACAATAACTAAATATAATTCTAGAAAAAGTCAAGAAGTGGTCTTATGCCTTTGTTTATTGAAATTAATTTGAGTAAAAAGAAATAGGCATATGCTTGATTGAGTAAATGCATTTACAAAATTACACGAATTACAATAATTTTTGTACAAAAAATAATTAAAAAACAACTATTGTTTAAAAAAGATTAAATATAGAAAGGCAAAAAAAAATTATAAAGATGTTTTAATTTAAATATAAACTAAAAGGCTATTTAAAAAAAAATACATATGTTTTTTTGTTTTTCAAGGTAAAAAGTAAAACAAGAAAGAGAAAAAGATCAAGAATCACTAGTTCTGTCTTCTAGAAAAGACTCGCAAGCATTTAAGAAAGGCTTCTTGCCAGGACCATAATTCCTTTTAATATAATTATCATTTGGCTAATTACTTTTAGGGAAAAAAAATAGTTAGTCATCTAATAGTTTTTAGATTTTGATCATTATGATTTTTTTACTTAAGATACTTAGAAAAACCTAAATACCTTGATAAATTTATAAATAGCTTTAAGAAACAAAAATCATCCCAAAAATCAGAAAACTTATTGGGCCTAGTTCTAGACTTTTAGACAATTTCAAGTAGAATTATTTTTGCCAAATGAAACCCTTTTAACATAATGTTCTATCATTTTGATAGTAAAAATTGGTGTTGGTATTTTTATTTTTTTTATCATTAGAATTTAGTGGTTCTTTTTTCTCTTCTTTCTCAAATTAAAAAATAAAAAAAAAATTAAAAAAATAAAATTTTATACCAAAACTAAATTGAAGAAACACTATGGGATTGATATATATATATATATATATATAATTTATAAAGCTTGAAGACTAAATTAAACTTTTATATGAACTTTAAAACCATCATTTTATTTGTGGTGACCTTTCTACTTTAATCTCATGTCTTTTAATTATGTTCTTAATCAGTAAATTTGATCCAATTTTCCTTTAACTTTACCTCATAAAAAAAATCAGGCAAAAAATTTTAAGAATTAAATTTTAAAATAAATAAATTGAATAGTAAATATGTGTAAGAGATGACTTCTTTTAGATTTACTACTAATAATAATAATAATAATAATATTTTTTTAATTTCCAGTTTTTCTTTTTCAATAGAAAATCGAATGCCCTGTTCATTTTTGAAAAATAAAGATAATTTTAAAAAATAAATAAAAAGTTCATCAAGATTACATTAGTCAATCAACATGCTTAGAAAATATGGTAGGAACCTGCATTCTGCAGTTTGAGAGCTAGTTGGAATTAAGATCTTGTGCAGCAATATAGTAGGAACCTGGATGCTGCTCACCACGATTTCCCGCTCCCTCGTTCACCTGAATTACATAAAAGAAACATGATGTTAGCAGGAATTAATGATACAAAATACAGAGTTGTCTGTATTTTTCTAACATGGATAATAGATATCAAGCAGGTTCCATTAGCCAATCAAAATGTTTAGAAAATGAAAAGATGCCATTCCATTCCTTAGAAGCTTCTTCTGAAACCACTGGCCCTAGTCATCAAAGAAAAACATTGTAATATCAGTTACCATAACTTCTAGTGTAGCATAATTAGTTACAAGGATTGCCTCTTTACCTTGTTAGTTCTATAAATAAATAAATAAAATCACAATAAGTGATTTTTAACACAATTAAAAAAAAATAACACAATTAAGACAATAATTAAAAAATGAATATATATTAACAAATCATAAATATCATCTGCGACTCTTCTTAAATTTTAACTCACATGACCCCCCTTCTTCCTCTTTATCTCTTTTCCTCCTCCTCTCTCTCCCACTGTCATAAACACCCCAAGTAACCCTAAAACACTCATCTCTCTCTACATCACCCCGTCTTTCTCTCTTGCTCTACTTGCAACAAATTCTCTTTTCTCTTTACTAGTGGTGGAGCAGCCATATTTAGGCTAAAATACCATCATTGATCACCCTCGTTAGCCACATCTCACTTTTAATGGTATATTGAACACTTCCCATCAATTAATTTCATGTAATTTATATTTAATTAATGGTAATTTTATTCTGTTGACTCTAATTGATTTATATTTAATTAGTATTAATTATGTTATTTAGTGAATTAACAAAATTATAAAGAATAAATGTTAGTGTTGATTTAGGATAAATTATAGATTAAGTTAATTAGATATATTTTTAGTTGATGATTAAGTTATTTTATTAAATAATCAGCTATTTTAATGAATTAACAAAATTATGTATTTAAAATATTAGTGTTAATTAAAGTTAAATTATGAATTAGAATAATTAGATATATTTTTAATTGGTAATTGATGTGTTTTAATTAATTCAAGATATTAATAAATTAAAATTAGTTTTTACTATATTATTTAATAAAATACCTGATAATTTAAAAATATTATACTTTAATGATGATATATCTGATCGGAACTTAATAAATTATAAAAATAATATGTGATTGATTTGATTGAAATATATTTAAAATAAAAATAAAAATTACTTTTAAAATCTTATAAATTAAAGATGATAAAGTAAATTTAATATTTAAATTGTAAAGGATTAATAAAATTAATAAGTCTGAACTCTACTAGAGACACAAAACAAATGAAAAAATTCTTTCAACATATAGTTGACCCAATTTTCAATAAGCTTCATGACATTTACTCTAAATTGATGAAAAATTGATTATTTATGATTGTGTGATTTTTTTTAGGGGGTTGATGGCAAAATAATTTATCCCAATCCATGTTATCAGAGTTGCGTATACTATCCACAACATAACACATTAGCTGTAGATGACATATCGGACTTGCATGTTGTAAATACTAGTTTTCTAAATTATTTATATATATATATATATATTAAAATATGTTAACCTACCAAAACACTCGAACACCAATGTGAAGTTTCTCTGGCTTTGTCCCCTCACATAATGATGGCAATCATGGTAGTTTGCAACGTCATAAAATGAAATATATTTTGTTGACAAATAGCAATAAAAGTTATTATTCAGAATGGAATGAACGAGCTAAACTCAAAATATATCTTGTCTTGAATTGGGTCGAGAAATTTAAAATGATTTAACATCTTGAGTTAGATGAAATTTATTTTATTTTATTATATTTTATTAAAATAATATAAGATATATTGGTCACTCCAATTAAAACGAAACGGAACTGATAACTTTGGTACAGGTACCCTCAACTATTATTTTTATTAGGAAAAAGTCTTTTTGTTATTTTGAAACTTGGATAACAATATAGAAACACATAACATAAAGATGTTATGAAAGCATGTGATATGAAAATGAAAAAAAATAAAAATAAAAGTTAATGCAAGTAGGTAGTTTGTGATATTCAAACAAAAAAGATTGAAGTTATTAAGTTCACTTTGATTCAAAACTTTGGATACATTATGCTATAATTGGGGTAAAGACATTCTTGATATTAATTTTAGAATGTAAGAATTAAATTAGAAAACTAAATGATATAAAATCATTCAGTGGAATTAACTACTGAACTAACTATTATTTTAAAATCAATTGAAAGAAATTTATAATTTTTTTTTTAATTAAGACTTGATATATTTTGTTAAACAGTCTTATATATTAATATTTAGAAAACAATGCCAAGCAGAACCAATATAAACTAGTTCTCTAAGACAATGGTGTTTTTCCCCTCACTGGAGAAAGGGCTTGAACATTTCTGTAAGATTTGAGACGCAGTGGCTTTTATTTTACTGGAGAAACGGATCTCTATTCATTCTTTATGAGTTATAGGAGTGCCGGGGTGTCAAGAAATGTACAGACCTTTTTAGAAAGATTAAAGATTAAATTTAATATAATCAATGTTTTTAAATTCTTCATAACTTCTAGATTATATTCTACTTGAAATATATATATATATATATAAAAGACTTTTCTAATGAAATTTTTTAATTAAAAAGTATTTTTAATTCATCAACTTTTTTATTACTAAACAAACACTTAAAAAGTTAAAAAAAAAGGCTTCTAGAAAATTATTTTGTATCAAACAAACAGGCCTAAAACAGAATTGTGTTTCCTTTCTTGAAGAATGATTTGGTATGCTGTTGAAGATTACCTTATGGATGCACACAATTGCTCTCAAGTGCTTTAGTGAAGAAAGCAGAGACCAAAGATTGGAAAAGAGAAATTGCTGGGAAATGAAAATTTTGATACTCCTGTCATGAATACATAACATTTACATCATTGGCTTCTTCCAGCCAAACGGCATTTGTAGGGATGATTTGAACAGGACTGATAACAAAAAATGCAGAGGAATCCATGATTTCAACGTCATAATAATAGCATATAAATTACTCACATGCCAGTTTCGTGCCAAAGCTAGTAAGGCATATGGCAAATGCTTGAAAAGCTGAGAGTGGCAACCTATAATCCATGGTGAAAGCATCGTCGCCTACCTTCCCAAACTGGAGGAGGACAGTATCCTCATCTCCTCTCCCTCCTGGCTGGCTTTGGTCCATAGTTGCAACTAGTTGAAAGTTCTTCACTGATGCTACCGTTACCCGACCATGGAAATTCAAGCACCAACATTGCAAATGCTCATGCCACCTTGGGGCTTTGTTCCACAAAACCGTACAACCAGAAGAAGCAGACTCCAGTCCATTCATCTTTGAATTGTCAAGATTTTTGTCATTGATTGGTTCTTGCAGCACTGGGCACTTGAGCGAGCAAACCATCCTCCTTGGACCTCTAGATTTCATGAGATTGAACTTATAAGAGACCTTCCCAACCTCAAAATTGCCTGCTGGAACTTGAGGGCTTATTTGCTTGCTTGCAAATCGCCGGCTAGCTCTGCTACTTGAGGGCTTTGCACCACTGTGTGGTGGCTGGCTGTCAAAGATTGTAAAGTTGGTACCGAGGAAGTCCGAACTGCAATATTTAAAGTTGAAAATGGAATTATTTTCATATGACTTGTTACATTATCACTAATAATTCCAAAGCCCCCATCTTTTTATATTATTTTTGCAAGACTCTAAACTAGGGATTGTTCCAAATCAGATCCACATTACTTCTACAATGAAATGGCATGTATTATGAATCAAAAGATAAAAAATCTCAACAATTTGAGGAAAAAACCCGAAAACTAGATTGTCCCAACACTGTAATTTATGTGAATGCAAAGCATGACTATGAGAATAAACAATACCATACTTAAAACGAGTATGTAAAATCCTAAGTAGATTCTTAGCAACTGTGAGTAAATGGTTCCTTGGTTCCTAAACACCCAGGCACAAATTGCTGGGAAGTGGTAACTATATCCAGGAAGTGCATTATTTTGAAAACAACAAAACAGAACTTGTTTTCATACAAAAATACCTTACCTTAACTTTCCAACATAAGCATTACTTCCTTGGGATAATTCATCAGCATCGAGTGAGATGATATACTCTGTGTGAGCACCTTGCCTATACCTCCGTGCTGCTAGAAGAAACTTCCCCTTATCCATAAATGCTAGTAAGAAAAACAGAAGAGAATCATGAGCCAAAGCTCAATTGTTTTACATTATGCCCGTCAAATGATGCAGCCAAAAATTTTTGATGACAAACTGAAATCTAGCAATGGAAAACCAGTAAGTAAGACTAGAACATAGTTTGCAACTCAAAGTTTACAAACATCAGTGAACACTGCATACCAAATCTAGCCATTCATTAGTAACTTTATCATTAAGTATTGCTTTTTTACTGTTCAGTATTGCTTGCTTGCACCTCAAATTGTGTATCTTTCCATAAATGGCTTACAACATCCTTCAAATGATTATTTCCATAATTAGCAAAAGCAAGAACAATAATGTGAACACTGCTGTAACAGAAAAAAATTGAAACCACTATCATTAAAGAAATCTGACTACAATTCCAATCTAATTTTCTACAACCAAACATTTTCATGATTACTTTCCATAGGTGCTTGAGAAACCAGTACCTGACAGAAAAATTATACTTTGTTTTTTGTACTTTACATTTTGCTTGAGCACCAACTCTTCGTGTTGCAAGTTCCAGAATTTTTCAATAGAGCAGCAACGAAATTTCTAATGCAAAACCCATAGGTGTTGATTGATACAATCTAAACATGTCTTTGCATGCAACAGTTTCTGCTATGACAGAGTCTGTCACAAACTGCCCCTTAAAAGTACACAACTTGCCAGATTGCTAAATCCTATCACAGGATGATGAACACAGAAGGAACATTTCAAGTTAGAGATCCTATGATGCAGACAACAAAAGAAGCCAGATTAATGTATTTTTATATATAGAGGTATTTCTGTAATTTGTAGATTTGCTAGAAAATCTGGAAAAATTGTCTAGATCTAGGTTATTTTCTATTTAGTATTTTTTTAGTTCTCAATTAATTATCTTTGTTAGGTTTTTCCTATTCTAAACAGATTTCTTATATAGACAACAAGTCCTTAATGGAACCGGTATCTCTATACAAAGGTTATGTAGTCTTTCAATATTTTATTTACAGTTTATTAGTAAAATTACAGCAATTTGCTTTTGATTGTGTGAGTCAATCTTCCTAGGTGTGAAGCTTAGGTTTTTTTATCCTCTTGGTGTGACTCCTAGATAACATAATAGAGTAACTCTAATAGTTTCTACACATTTCAGTAAGTTAAATCCTATATTCCAACCATCAAATAACCTCCACTGAGTTTCTAAACATCCACACATTCAAGTCCATCTAATCTTAACAATGAAAAGATCAGCTCAAACCATAAATTACTATTGACATCACTTTTCATAGCATCTAAAAGTTAGATTCTGAACAGCCCCTAGGCTGTCCTGCATCATCCTGGGTATAAAACGTGAATTAGCGGATGAAGAATGTGCATAATTTGTCTATTTGACAAAATTTGGAAAAATATACCACAAAGTTATGCCAAGGCCATTTACTAATAGATTTTTGAAGAAACATATCTAACACAAGATATCATGTTTACATAAGAAACATTTGATCCAAGTTTCCAGGCACAGTTACAAATTTATGTTGAACCATTGACCGTCATGAGGCACTTCTTATAACCATACACAATTGATGAAACCAAAACATTTTATCACTCATGGTTTACCACCATAAAACTCCATATTCGAAAGTGTTTTTTTTACTTCTTTTTTTTCCCTCCTACTTTCTATTTTTTAAAACTCTATTTAACATTACATGCTAGTCAATATATAGGTGAGAAAGCTTAATCAACCAAGTTTATTTTATTGACAAGAATACATGACATCGAATAAGGACTGTGTCAAGTTGATTTGAATAAGCATAGGGTCACAATCAATTACATCTACATAGACAAAAGTCATCCTACAAGTTGACAAAATGAATCATGTCTCTTTCATCTTTGGTACTAGCAAGCCACATGTCAACGATTTACTCAATCAAACTAATTAGCTGCAAAAGAAGTGTATAGAAAGATCCTCCGCACATCTTCATAATTTGCAAAAACATGTCTACCAATATATACTTACATGGAGTATGAGCAAGATATAGGTAAAATGTCGAAGTCTTCTTAATTCGTTTAATAAGACACTGATGGGGCGAGTCACGTGGACCTGGCTGCATTTACAAATGAAAAGAAAAGGAACCGCCAATTTCAAAATTTGCAAACATAATTGATCAACAATTGCAGCAAGTCATGCAGCACAGATCAGGAAGCTGAATAGAGAATCCAAAAGGTGACAAGATTACCAGATATTCATCTTGCACGGAAATGAAAAATGTCAAGAAAATTATAGCCTAAAAAACACAAACATAATTCAAAACAGGGCGTCAATTATTCTGCAGGAATAATTTCTTAAAAACCAAGTCGCATTTCAGCTCAACTAGTTAGATGAATATATTTTGATTCCAAATTTTCATGTCAGTAAATCCTGCCTTGTCTAATACCATATCCACTAATGGATATTTGATAAGAATATCTCCAAAATCTTTGGCAAAAGAATGATCCCATCGACATATATGTCTAAAACACAATTTCCCAGACGGAGATCCATCCAAAGTGGCATCTGGGAAGTAGTAATCGATGACAATGTCCTCCAGCATTTTCTAAAGAAATGGTTGTTTTCAATTTTCCGAGATTCAAACCCACAAGCAGGTCACAAACCTACAACTTTCACCAATGCAAACATCAATAGCCCCCCTAATATATCAAAAATCTCTACACATAGATGGATATTCTAAAATGCAATTCCTTAAACACAAAAGACTATATTATCATATTGTTAAACCATAAAAGCTGGATTAACCAATTGTTAGAACCCAAAAAATGATAATAATTCAAACCTTTATATTATCACTGCTCAAAAATCAAAGTTATTTGCTTTCTACAGTTGCATCCAAAATTTAAATTATTGGGTTTTTCATTTTCCACAAAAAAAAATGCATAACTTAATAGCATTCAAGAAAAAGTTAAGGTAAATTATGGAGTACGATTAAAACAAATTCACAAAATCTTAATCCCTACATCCCCAATTACTTCAACCAATATAATTAAAAATTCCAATTATCTTAAACCAAAACCTTCGTTACCAAATCCAATCACAATGACAGACTATTCCTTGAAAAAATAAATAAAAATTCACCAAAATAAATAAATAAAAAATCTGACCTGTTTAAGGCAAGAAGGGAAAGTAATTTTGGCAGGATTTGCATTACTACTACTACTACTAGGAAGAGACTGCACGATGTCTTTGGTAACATCTCTCCATTTCTTACAAACACATGCACAAGCGACGACGCTTTGTCTCTGAGGCCACCGATCCTCACTCTCCTCAACTCGTTTTATTATTTCTCCTAACAGCTCAGGTAACATACTTCCCCACCCATCCGACTCAGCCCATAACTCACCTCCGAGTCGCCCCGATTCCACTGCATTTCGTTCGTTTCTGTTCTGGTTATTAAAGGATCTCGAGAACCTTCGCGATAAAATCGATCTTCTCAGCGACATTTTGGGGGGGGGNAGGTTAAATTATTATGGTTGGGAACGAAAACGGTTTATAAAGTGACGTGGCTGTATGATTTTCACTTAGACAGACGCATGACAGATGTTAGATTTGAAAAGGTGGCGCGGCTGTATTGGTCGAAGGGAGATGGGGACATGAGACTAGTGTGATTAGAAAGTGAAAGGTCTAGCGATGGTGATGGAGGTAGGAATTTTTTTGACTGGGTCTGAAAATTAAACAGAAAGGAACAGTAAAAGCGGAAAACTGTGGTTTTAACGGTGTTTGTGTGGGGGCGGTTTAGAATGGTATATCAAACGATTTTTTTTTAAAAAAAATAATAATTAAAAATAATTTTTTATATATTTCTTAAATTATTTTGATGTATAATATTAAAAATAATTTTTATAAATAAAAAATATATTATTTTAATGTATTTTTATAAAAAATATATTTTAATATTTAATTATAGATTATTGTTAATTATGAGTTTAATTACGTGAAAAGCATGTGATTTATCCATCTTTTAACTTTTGTAGACGCTTACAATTATTATAATTATTTCAATTTTTAATATAACCGGGGAAAATAATAGACCATAAGCCACGTATGCAACAAAAACATTCTCTCCCCATCTATTAAGTTCGCAACTTGATGAATGGAATAAATCTGTCTTATGCTGTCCAAAACTGTCCTCCAAATCTTGGCTGAAGTTAGTTTCCAGACAAGACAAATAAATAAATAAATAAATATTGGATTATTTTTTTATATTTCAGATAGTTTGAATTCATAACATTTTCTACTTCAAAATTATTTATCTTTATAAACATAAGGAAAGCATGATAAAATTGTAAATACAGCTAGTGAAAAAGGTATGTATTAAGAAACATGGAACTGGTCATTCTATCTCTATTTTAAGAGATTTTATTTTAAAAAATTTGGAGAGCAAAAAATAATTTAATTCTCAAATATCAATCGTTTTGAATATATAGATATAATGCTAGCAACAATATGGTAATTAAAATAGCTTAGTCCAAATTTGAGTGTTGTTAAACATCTTATAATGACAACAAAGCATCTGAAATTATATTTTAAAATAATTTATGTTTTATCATCCTTTTATATTATAAAATTATTTGGATAGCCAATGTCTCACTTTTGTGTTATTAACATCACTTTTGTGTTATTAACACCAAAGATGTCGTTTTTATTTTTTATATTTTATTTATATATATATATATGAAAAGTTTCAAAATCATCATATAATAATCTAGAAATTGCTTTTTTAAAAAAAAATTCGTGATGATTTTGAAATTTTTTATACTAAATAATCTAGTATCCTTTTGCATAAAGATAAATAATTTGATTGTTTTAGTCATACTTTATTATAGATTTCAATCACATTCTCCATAAAAACCTCTTATATCTTTCTTCTTCAAGCTTGGGGTATAAAAGAAAGAACTAAGAAAAAAGTATCAGAAATAACATGTTTTATTACGAGGAGCTTATGATGTTCATATTGATTTATTATACAACTCTGTATCTAGCACTGGATAGACCTCATACAATAATCTTGTACTTCATTTTTTTTGGAACAATCATAAATATTTTTTGGATCATGGATCTATTTCTAAAAATTCGACGTGTAATTTTAGCATTCAATATGTATTCCTAAATAATCTCATCTTTCAATTATTCAACCATTTTATTTTACTTTTTTCAATTAGTCATCATTTATATGTTTCAATGCAACAACAAGATGTTATTTATAAAAAATAGTTTTGTTCAATGGTTAATTGATTATATTTTATTCATTAAATAAATTAAGTTGATAATTTGAAATGATTTTATAATAATATAATTATTTTATCAAATCACACTTAATTTTTCATTTACTAATTATAAGAAAGTTTGACCCCTCCATTTATTTTTATTTTACTACTTTGAATTTTAAGAACTTTTATTGAATTTAAATATGTCTAACAACTTTAAAGAATTGAGGAGGGTTTCTTTTTCATTTTTGTATCTAGGTTCAAGAGATAGGTTCAAGAGATGAGAGAATTAAAAATACCTATTTTATTAAGAATTATTTTTTGGTACAAAGTAATTATTTAATTATAGTTTATCATTTATTATGAGTTTAATTACATGAAAAGCATGTGATTTATTTTACTTTTCTTGACTTTTATAGAAAGTTATTAACTATCTATATAAATTTTATCAACTAATAAAATTTATAATGTTGTTAATAAATTTATCAACTAATCTATATAATGTTGTTAATTGTTTTTTTTTTCAATTTTAGTTGATATAGATACAAATTTTGCATATTTATTTCAAATTATCAATTATACTCATCTTAAAAAAAAAAGACTATATATTATATCATATGATTTGATATTTTCATGTAGAAAAAACTTGACTCATTCGGTTTCTAATATATTAGCCCAAATATAAATTATGATTTTAAATAAATAGAATCAAATAAATCAAATAACTTAATTTATTATTAATTTCATAATTAATTAATTTATATTTGAAGATCAAGTGTACTATTTAGCAATATATCATGATTTTTTTAAATATTATGAAAGTTATAAGTAGTTTGATTTAACATTTTAGTGACTGGTTTCTCAATATAATTATCTCTTCATTAATGATGTTCTGATGTAGATATTTTAGCATGTAGTGTGTCTACCATACCAAATTATATTTGCTTGTAATACTATAGTCATTGATTTTTTAAATAAAATTTAAAGCTCTTTTCAATTCTCATTCTACTTGCACAAAGAGTCAACAATTTATACTATTTAAGAATGTATGAAATATTTTTTTCTAACTCACTTAAGATGATGAATCCTTTTTTAATCACTCAAATACCTTAATATAATTTATGTTATATTTAATGTCTGTCTATTTTAAAATAATTTTCACTTGAAAATATATAAAAATAATACTTTTATTATTATTTTTAAAAATTTATTTTTGATATTATCATATTAAAATGATATGAAAACACCAAGAAACAATTAATTTGAAGCAAAAAAATAAATGAGCTCTTAGTTTATCAGCAAAGCATCCTTTTATTTTAAAAAACAAAAAAGAAAACAATAGACTAATCAATCCTAGTTATAAAAAATTATAAAAAGTGTGGCTTTTTTAGTATAACCATTTTAATATTCATCTTCTTACATTTCATTGTATATTTGAATAGTGAGGTTTATGAAAAAATTCAATTTGATACTTGTTTTTTTTTTTTTACACAATTGAGCCATGTTGAGTTTAAATTGAAACTTAATTGCATTTTTTTTTAAGTGAGGGTTAAATTGAAAGAAAGAAAACTTAAATAAAAAAAATATTAGTAACTTAGATGATAACTCTATAATTTGTTTGAAAAGTTTATTTTAGTGATTTATCTTTTTAAACTATTAGGTAATCAGTTCCAATAATTTTTACCTATTATATTTTGGTGTCATTACTTCATTTTTTTTCTTTTTAGTCCCTTTTCAATAGAAGAAAAAGGGGGCTTGGGTAGGGGGGTCGAATTCCGACTTCAAAAGAAAAAGTTGTTGGCGACGATTTCAGCTACTAAAACAATCAATTTTTATGTTAAGTGGTTTTATATGATTACGGGAGTGAAGATAAAGTATTTTTTTTACCTTGAAAATACCTAAAAAAATAAATAAATAATGAATGATTTTTTTGTTTCGTGTTGATTTTGAGTTTTGTGACATTGTTTTTTGCTTTTTTGAAGGCCATGGGTGGGTTAAACAATATTCAAACAGTGTTTTCTTAGTGTTTTTAGTTTAAAAATAGGTTGAAAATAGATTTTTAGGTTGGAAAAACAAGAGCTCCATTTTTCCGACTACCACAATAGCCAGATTTTGGACAATTATAAATGATGTGTCTATTTTTTCTAGCAAAAAATTGGGGTAGACAACACATTGTATGCCCCATTAACTTTAGAAAAAAATAAATATTTAATTTTTATGTAAAATGATTTTATAGGTTTTATATGATCAAGGAAGTTAAAATTAAGTGGGTTTTTTTTTTGTTACCTTGAAAGACCTAAAAAAATAAATATGAGTAATGAAAATTTTTTTATTTCATATTGATGATGAGTTTTGTGGGGTTTTTTTTTGTTGCTTTTTTGAAGGTTATGGGTTGGTTAGACAATGTTCCATTAGTGTTTTCTTAGTGTTTTAAGTTAAAAAATAGATTGAAAATAGGTTTTTAAATTGAAAAAACAAGAGCTTTATTTTTTTTACCACCACAATAGCCAGATTCTGAACAATTATAGATGACACATCTATTTTTTCTAGCAGAGAATGGGGTAGACGTGTTTCTAGCAGAGAATGGGGTAGACAACACGTCGTAGCCCCCATTAACTTTAGAACAAAATAAAAACCTGCGAGCAAGTTTTTTTTTTGTGAATCAGGCACTATGCTGAGCTTAGCAAGCACCAGGCTGAGCTTTGCAAGCACAGAACACCTGACTTACTAGACCCTTAACGCTTGATATTATTCTTTTTTTTTTCCATACTTTTTTTTTAGAAAACTAATAGTTTTTCATATGTATTTTTAAAAATAATTTTTGTATTTATGTTTTGATTAATACTCATTATCTTTTTTTTTGGCTTCTTTATCATTTTTGAAATAGCAATTATTTTACTATTATATTGAATGTGTTTAATTTTTTTAGGGGGTTAATGTGATTCATCTATAATTTTTTTATATAGATTAAACTTATTTTTTTAAATAAAAATATTTATTTTTTTTACTATATTTTTAATATAAACAACCTTACATATATATATTTTTTTTTTATTCAATAAATTATATATATCAATTTCTGTTATAGATTGATTTTCATAAATAAATTCATCAGATATAATTGAGTAAATAACTTATATTAAATATCTTTATCTATATTTATCTTCTAATTTTTTAGTTTTTTTTTGGTTATTGTTAACAATTTTTTTGTTTAATTTATTTACATAAATAATTATTGATTTATTTAATTAGATGTTTGCATGAGTTTTTTATTTATACTTTGATTTTAAAAAAAATTAACTTGCATACCTAGAGGTTTTTTTTAAAAAAAAATTTATGATATGCAGCCACGCACAAATGAAATGCTAATATGTTTGGCTTAAAGATGGTTTTAAACTGATCACATATTCAAAAATTATTTGGTTTTCACCGCTGAAATTTGCTTTTCATATCAAATTATAGTGAAAACTTGAGTTTAAGAAAAACTACAATTTTATTTTTTTTATACATATTTTTTTCAAATTACAATTATAAAAGCTACTATAATGCCTAAAACACTCTTAGACATCAATAACAAAACTAAATACTTAAAAAAAAACAAAAAAACACTACTGCCTCTGCTCTCACTATCGTTCACTACCACAAAGTTACGTATTTCTTCCTACACGTGCAGAATTTTCCAAAGCAGAAGTATTGTTTACATTAAGCCCTTAGTTAGAGTTATAATTTGGTGTCAATGAAACTATAGAAACCCATGATCGAGGAGGAGAATGTTAAATTTATCCGGACAACCTAGCTAAGAAGTAGCTCCACTTGCATTAACATTCCTCTTCTTTTCAAGAGGTATTGAGTTCAAATCTTTCTTAGTAAGATAAAAGATAACCGACTCCAGACAATGCACTTCCACAAGCAGAGGTGCACACTTTCCCAAGGAGCACGAGAGTTCTAGGATCATCAAGTTTCCATACTCAAGCATTACCTTCTTCTCATGCTCAAGTCTATTAGAACTTATGATTTATTTTGGTTTTGAGGAGATAAATTCTTGTTTGCCTAAGGTGAGACATGGTCTTTTACAAACGAGTTCTTTCCACAATACTAAATGACTGAACATTAATAACGTTTAAAAAACGAAATTATCCAAATGGAACATCTATGCCCGTCTTAGTCTATTTCTCATGAGGGATTGATAAAGAGAAAGATGAATAGAGTCGAAATGTAAAATGGAGAGGAAAAAAGATCGACGTTAACTCATCCATCTAAGTTTTTGGCTATGAAGGGAGAGTAATGCTGAAACTTAATCTGCCTAGATTGGGAGAATTGTAAATTACAACTGAAAATGGATAGGAAGCAAGTCTTGATCCATCGTGGAAAGCAAAGAAAACACAGCACCAGTCCTCTCCCCATCCTTCCTACCAAGCACACCTTGTTTGTAATGCCAATGGTGTTTTGTAATGCTAGTTTTTATGCCCCTTAAAAAATCAAAGGGTCCTTAAAACGCAGTATTGGGACAGTGCTAAACATAATAAAATACTATAAAAAACCTTCATTACTAAAATGTAAAACAGTCAAGGAAGCTTAAATGAAGCTTTTGACAGTCCATTAGGAAAAAGCTTGGGAAAGAAAGATTCACCTAGCTCAACCTTCAAAAACACTCCTCTGTCTCTCCCGGCTATGACTTTCTTCAGTTAGAGGTCAAATCCAAAATTTAACTAAATCAAGCTTTTTAGCAATAAATAAATAAATCTAAATTGATATGAGCATACAGGCATCAAAAGTTACTAAGCTCAAAAGGAAATTGGATCGAAATACAAAATTTTCAAGATTGAAGGTTGCCAGCTCTCACAATGAACAACCAAACTCTCTGTGACATTTGTTGCCAGCAATAAATTAGCCAAAACTATATATTTTATCAAGAAATTAAATCACAAATAAAAAGAAGTGAGTGTTGCCTAAATGTTTAAGAGTGATTTTGTTACGAGTACAAAATAGTCGATTTACTACAAATTCTGCAACACAAAAAGAAAAGGAAAGGACCACCTGAGGAAGAGACATGATCATTTGATGGCCTTCTGCACGGGATTTGTGGAGCTTCGAGGCAGAAAATCGCTCTTCATCTTCTTCTCTTGCTGCTGTTGTTCAAGGATTGATTTTCGCTCGATTTCTCTCCACTTGTTGATTCCAACTGTGCAAATAACTGCCAAATAAACCCCCAAAAAGTAGATTTTAATTGGCTGATAGATAGATGGATAGATTGCATGAATTAAGCAGCACTTACATCCAGTGCCGACAAAGTAGAGCAGACGGAGAACCTTAGGGCCGGCAGGGCCTGCCGCTGCCTCTTCTATTGTCATCTTCTCCAATCGTCCCCAAAGAATTCGCTTGTATTGTGATCTCTAGTCCTCCTATACTGGATTCAGAGTCCTGCTATCAATTGTTTCTTTCGGTATTCGTTTTTATACGAGAGAGAGGGGAAGCGGAGCCTTTCTTTCTTTTTCCTTTTCTTTTTCCTTTTCTTTTTATTATTTTACTGCTCATAGTCAAACGACAAGTCGCTTTTTACGCATTAAACGACGTCTTTCTCTTCCACAACGCAGCCTGCGGCCCCTAACGATTGATCGCTGGAATTAGATCAAGAGGAGCAAAGAAATGGAGAGAAAATTAAATATTGCCATCATTCATCCAGATCTTGGTATAGGTAAATTTCTACTCCCCTTCTCTCCAATTTTTCAATTTTAGAAATTTGTTTTGTTTATTTATTTTACGAAGCTAATTCAGTCGTGTGATTTGTAAAAGAATTCAATGCTTGTATGGTAAAAGGAATTAAATAACCAGAATGAAGCTCCTTTTTTTGTACATTAAAATGATTCATAGGTGGAGCCGAAAGATTAATAGTCGATGCTGCCGTTGAACTTGTCTCCCATGGCCACGATGTTCATATTTTTACTGCTCATCATGATAAAAACCGATGCTTTGAAGAAACTGTTTCCGGTAACTTGCGTTTATTTTCATTTTCTTCTCCTTTAAGGTCTGTTTCCTGTATTTGATTTGGATAAATTCTATGATGCACCTGATTCATATATATTGCCTGGCTGCACAGGTACCTTCCCGGTTACTGTATATGGTTCTTTCCTGCCTCGGCATGTATTCTACCGTTTTCATGCCTTGTGCGCGTATTTGCGGTGCATTTTCGTTGCCCTTTGCGTGTTATTCCTGTGGCCATCTTTTGATGTTATATTGGCAGATCAGGTTTCTGTTGTCATCCCACTTTTGAAACTTAAAAAATCAATGAAGGTATTATATTCTATGCCTTTGATATGAACTGAACTGTTGTTTAAAGGTTTTAGCCTCAGGTTTCTTACACTCTAGTCCTGTATATCCAGGTGGTTTTTTATTGTCATTTTCCAGATTTGTTACTTGCTCACCATACAACTGTTCTCCGAAGGTTTTACAGGAAACCCATTGACTTTGTAGAAGAAATTACAACAGGTCTGTTTCCAATTTATCTGCTGTTTTTTTACAGGAAATATCTCTTTGGTGTTAACTTTGTTCCAGTTGAACCTACCAATTCTCATTTACTGCTCTTGGTGACTGCAGGCATGGCTGATATGATACTTGTTAACAGCAAATTCACTGCATCTACCTTTGCGAATACATTCAAGCGTCTTCATGCACGGGGAATCCGACCTGCTGTTCTTTATCCTGCTGTTAACGTGGACCAATTTGATGAACCACATTCTTATAAGTAACGAAAATTATTGTATATCTCTTGCATCTTGTAACTCTAGGCATGCTCTTGAAATGTCATAGAAGAATTTCTTTCATTGCATTTTTCCCACCAGTAGTTCAGAATCTTATTCTTATCTGTTTCATGTGGCATAGGTTGAATTTTCTCTCGATAAATCGCTTTGAAAGGAAAAAGAACATAGAATTGGCAGTTTCTGCCTTTGCCAGACTTCACGCCCTTGAGGAACATGCCCTTCAAAGTCAAAAACTAAATGAAGCTACTTTGACCATTGCTGGCAAGTCTCAATTTGCTTCTTTCCTGGGTTACATTACTAAAGAATTTCATATAATGATGAGTTTGGAAAATGGTTTTTGTACTTGGGATGCAGTGTTTCTTTATCCCTTTATGCTTGTTGCAGAAAGGGCCATGTACCTTCTTCTCTCGAAAAAAGAGGAAGGGAGGGACTGGGGAATACATGCACCTTCGCTAAAGACCTTTAAGATTGAAATCACACTTTACATGATTACTTTTCAATTTTCTATTGCATTTTTTTAAAGGGTGGAATGGATAGAAAATATGTTATGGAGGCTGTGTTCTGCAAAATGCAGATATTCTTGTAACAGATAGTGAAATATGCAATTTTTTTTATGAGATGACAAGAGATTTTTTTTTTTTTGTAAGATGGGGCTATTGGAATATTAACCTGATTTGTAGGGAAGACAAATTAGACGTGTTTCAATGGTAATACCACAACTTTGCTCATTAGGTGCTTGCTTGTAATTTGTCTTTCAGGTGGATATGATAGTCGACTGCGAGAGAATGTTGAATACCTGGATGAACTTAAACACCTGGCTGCAAGGGAAGGAGTCTCATCTCAGATTAGCTTCATTACGTCCTGCTCAACAGCTGAGAGAAATAAACTTCTTTCACAGTGCCTGTGTGTCATTTATACTCCAAAGGTCTGATCCCTTTCACTTGTTTATAGCATTGATCATACTTTGAGATGAAAAGAGGGTTTTATATTAACTGTTCAATAAATGTAGGATGAGCACTTTGGCATCGTCCCATTGGAGGCAATGGCAGCCCATAAGCCTGTTATTGCATGCAATAGTGGGGGCCCTGTGGAGACTGTTAAGGATGCAGAAACAGGATTTCTTTGTGACCCCACCCCTGAAGATTTCTCTTTGGCGATGGCTAAACTCATTCAGGATCCTCAGATGGCAAGCAGAATGGGTGGAGAGGCCAGGAAGCATGTTGCGGAGTCATTCTCAACAAAAACTTTTGGCCAGCATTTGAATCAATATCTCATGAGCATTACTGGCAGTAAAGAAGATTGAAAATTGCCAAGGTAGCTGGAATCTTTTTAGTGACCTAATACGAGATAGTTTGTCGGACTTGAATGTTGCCACTTGATTAATGGTTAGAAAGAAGGATAATTTTGATCATCATCTTTTACATGATTATGCTGTAGTGGCAAAGCGAATTCAAACTCAGAATGGATTTATTACGACTCTCCTTTACAAGCTTTAGGTTTCATAGATAGATGATGTTGCTGATGTGGAGAACACGCTGATTTGGCCAGCTGTTGATGCCTGATGCAAGCAGTACATGCTGCAAACGCATCACTGTTTGAATAGCGATATGCCGCCAAGCTGCGCTCCTCTTTCAGAGCTAAAGCTTTTGCTCATGTTTAACAAAGAAGCAGCTGCTCATTTTTATTTATTTATTTTTTCAATTCTAGTACCAGAATCAAATAATACACTGGTAAGTCGAGCAGATCATGACTGGTTGCCTTATTTGGAGACAGATGTTTCCCAACAAGGTGGAAGAACATTGAGTGGCTTTGTCGGTGAATTTGTTTTGCTTGTTCCCAATTGCTTGCAGTTAAATCTGACTCCCAAATGACTCTCGTGTGTTTGATGGCTTGGATTGTGTTTTTTAAATTTTAAAAAAAAATTATTTAAAATAATTTTTTTATATTTTAACATTATTTTGGTATGTTGATTTTAAAAATAATTTTTTAAAAATTAAAAAAATATTTTTAAATAAAAAAATTTTAAATTATTATCGCTAATTTCAAATTGAAATTCCATTTCAAGTTGGAGTTGCAATTTCAAGTTGGAGTTCCATTTCAAGTTGGAGTTGCAATTTCAAGTTGGAGTTCCATTTCAAAGGGGAGTTGTGTTTTAATGGAGAGTAAAAGTTAAATAAATTTTGATTTTTTTAAAAAAATATTTTTTTATATTTTTAATATATTAGTATAAATAAAAATTAAAAAGAATTAAGGAATTTGAAAATCCCAGTCATTGCATTGCAGGACAATTTTTTTACAATTTAAACGGTACTTGCGAGCAAGTCTCCTTCCTAGAGGAGGATGGCTGAATGCTTGTGCAAAGGTAGGTGATAATTCTGCTATGATTGTTGACTAATTAGCTAACTAATTATTAATATCTGTTAATTATTTTTTTATTTTCAACAAGAAGAAACTATGGTCGAGAATTGAATTGAATTATAAGTAGAGGTAGATAGTAGCCTCATAGGTGTTTTTCAAACCTTGAAAAAAGTATATCTAATCTACGCCACATCACATGATAACAAAAATACATAAAAATAAAAAGAATAAATTGAAAGTAAATAATAATAATAATAATAATAATAATAAAGCAAGTAAAAGTTGTAAATAAAGATAAATTGAAAAAAATGTAGAAAAAAATTGTTTGAGATTAAATATCTTTTCCCGTAGTTAGATCATCTATCTGTATTGGTATACTATTTAAGTTTTATTTATACATTAAATTCTATTTTATTATTTATATTAGATGTGATAACTCATTATTTATTTTCCATTTCCAACATATTTTTAAAATAATAAATTAAAAAAAAAAGAGATGAGGGAGTGAAACAATGAATAAGAAATTAAAAAATAGCTAAGATGATAATGAATCAAATATTATAATGGAAGATCATGCATATAAGGTAAAAATAAATAAATAGGAGAATCAATCAAAATTGAAAAATTATAGAGAAATCCTAGTTCAAACAATAAATAATATAAATATTTGATATTATTTTTCTATTTAGGTTTTTAATAAATGAGACCTTATAGAGAAAAAAACAAGAAAATAAAACTAGCACATTTTCACTAAAAAAAAAGAAAAGGGAAGAAAAATTTCTTATAAACAATAAAAAAAGTAAAAAACCTTATTGATTAAAAAACCAAAACCTTGACTACCCCCTTCATTCTCTTTTCATAGTAAATATTATTTATATCACAACAGCACTAAGCCATATCAAATCACCACCTTTCATTTTTCTTTTCATCACAATTTGGATTATAACATTCTCCCATCTTTAATCACAAATATTATTAATAATTTGTTTTCCTAATCAAAACCTACTACTTTGCTAGACCCTATACAAGACAAGTGGTATAAAAATAATATGTGTTTATTCTTGTGCTTGAATTATCTCAATCACAACATATTAATCTATTAAATTACTTAATTTCACATTGTTAACGAGTAGAAAGACACATCACAACCTAGATCATATATCCACATATAAAACTCATACATCTTCATTAATGATCCACACATCACAATCAAGAGTAATTTTGAATAGAATCGACATGATCTCATATAGACTCATTAAGGGTAAATGGTGGCCTTCAAGCTTATTTTGAATATAATTAAAGAAAACATCAAAGCTCAAGCTCAATTAATAAGTTTGACCATGATACAAGAAAATAAATCAAAGCCTAATAAACTATGAACATCCACTTGGGTCTAAGATCTGTGTTCAAAAGGTAAGGATTGGCCTTATTAATAAGCTCAAGTCTTAAATCACTACTCTAAACCTTATTATTTTAATACCTTTAATAACCAAATATATATATATATATATATGCTAGTTTAGGCAAAATATTAGCATGCACGCATCCATAATAGCTATAAAAATAATTAAAAATAAACATGAAGTAGCTTACCTTAAATATGATGTTTTAAGATGATTTTAATTTTTTTTTTTAACATAACTAGTCCTTTACATATAAAACTTTGAAGATTAGTTAAGAGTTTTTAGTTACCATAAAATTAGATGGTGATTTTTTTTTCTAATTTTACTTTTTTTATGTATAGTTCGTAGAGATGTCTTATGTGATATAATGACGACTATTGAGAATTCTTTTTAGGACTAAGCTTTGTTTGATTGGTTTTATGATAATATATGTTGTTACATTTTGATTCATTCTTTGAATGTCTCTGTTATGATTATTTATCTAAATTAATTATGATATATTTATTGTTTAATTTTATATAAATGGTTTTATGTACTTGTGTTTTATACAACCTATCCTTTCATTTGGGTTGGAAATGAAGTTATATTCATGCACCCAAAAAATAATTTTCTTTTTCACACATTGTTTTTTTGTTACACTAGAAAACTAGTGATGTCCTAATAGTTCATTGACTTGGATACCACTCATGAAATCATCAAATTCTTATAGATAGATTGTTTGATTGCAATTGATAAACCAATAAGGCTTGGTCTTGATCAATACTCTCTCACCCTATTGGCCTCAATTCAACCTATTAAAGTCTTTTAATGAGCAATGAAGATCTTTGTAGAAGTAATTTAGTTAGTCAACATACCCACATGTAATAACTATAACCTTCACCTTCTCTTAGGGTTCCTATATTGTTGTATTCAATTAGATTTTTTGTTCTATGTAAATATTTATTTTATAGAGGTTAATTTTTAGCTTAAAAAAATGGAAACAATATTTTAAAATTTCAATTATCCTAGAGTCATAAAGTATTAAGAGAAATTTCTCTTAAAGCAAAACTACCAAAATAATATGGAATGAATAAGAAAGAAGATATCTAAACCCACTAGCTTGTTTAAACAAACCTTTCAAATTAGGTCATCTTAGAAAAGGTCCTCTAATAAAAATAACACTATAGAAATATAAACTTATAGCACATCTCTGTAACTCCTGAAAATTCAAACATATCATATGGCACATGAAAGTTTGAGTGGTGTTCTCTTGACTTAGTTTATAAGTTTATATACAAACAAAATTAATAAATGGACTTGTCACTATAAATTTAACATGTAAGTGTTCCGTAACAAATCTAACTTTCAAAGTATCAAGAAAAGAAATAATGAGTTAGTTAAGGTATACACTCTTAGGTGGCATTGAATGATAACATAAATTCACTCTTCTATATTAGAGAAATATATCAAATATAATTTTTTTAATTCATTTAAATCTCTATACTTTGAATACTTAATTGATAATTTGTTAGCCTATTTCGTGGATATGGTGACTAAAAGAAAAAAGAAAAAGTTTGAGCAAAGCCTAAAATTAGAAAGGATAAAAAAAATAATAGTAAAGATTGGCACCAAGTTGAATGATGTATAAAACAAATACCCCTCAAATTAGGAATCTTAACTATAAACACTTTAATTTTTCCTTTTAATATCTTATATGAGAAACTCAAGCATCGTTTAGTTTATAGCATTGCCAGTTTCTCAAGTGTTATTATCTAAGATTGATATATCTTTTTCCTTGACTTAGTTGGGATAAAAAAAAATGATCACTCAGTTCATACTCAAGTATGACAAAATTAAATGAAATTTTATTGATATAAAACAATTAGAGTAATTAGGATCAAGTTTGAATAACAAAAAAATATATATGCCCCCCTTTTTTTAGAATAAATGATTTTTTTAGAATAAATGATTGAATTGCCAAGGTAAGGGACATGTTCAACTCAATATTTTTATGGTCACTCAATTTGTTTTCTTCAATTTGATCATTTCATATTAAGTTTATTTGGAATTGGATTTAACTATGTTTTTAGTTGCTTAGATCCATCCTATAATGTCGAGTACAGAAGTTTGATCAGCGATTGATACTCAATTTTATTAAATTAAATTAAATTTTCCTAATCTAAAACAATTAAAATTTGAGAGATCAAATTTGAAAAAAAAACAATATATAGGACTTGATACAATAAGTAGTGGCAAAATGGTTAATGCATGCATTGTACACATTAGCACATACGTTGTGCTTTGAAAGTGTGTGCAACTTTCTCTGCTGTCAAAATACCTCTTTTTTTGGTAGTGTTAGAAACAACTTAGTGAGGCTTTTTGAGTGATAAGTCATATATAATCGGTAGATGTGCATAGCGATCATTTTTTTTTATTTTCTCCTCTTTTATCCTTGATTTTTGTGTGCATTCTCTCAAAAATTAGAAGGGTCCTATCATTTTATTTGTAAGTTAAATTTTATTTTTATTCTTTTGATTGTTATTTGTTTTGTTTTGGATCCCTTCTGTAAATGAATTTATCTTCAATTTAATCTCTAATCATCAATTTGATTGAAAATTAGGTTTTGTGATTTTTTCTGTTTTGCCTTCTATAGAGATAACCATGGTTTTAAAACATGAGTCATTCTTTTGATTGATATTTTTTTTGTTTTAGATTCTTTTTTTTTAATTAAACTTGTATTCATTTTCATCTCTCATCATTGAGTTGATTAAAAATTGGGTTTTGTGTTTTTTTCTAGTTTGTCTTTTATAGGGTAACCCTAGTTTTAAGGCATAAGTAATTGGTTTAGAAGATTAATCCAAGTTGACTTCAGTTTTTTTTATATTCTTTCTTAATTTTTTTAAATTTTATTCTTTAACATTGGGTTAGTAGAGGATTAGGCTTCATAATTGTTTTTCACTTTCTTTTCTATGAAAAATAATTCTAGTCTTGTGACTTGAGTTATAGGTTTGGCAGTTTAACTTAAATTAATTCAAGACTTTTTTTCATAACCTTTTTTTTAGATTGATTTTTTTTTTAGGTTTCACCCTTTAACAATGGATTAGTTTGGGAATTGAATTTTATAAATTTTTTATAGTGTTATCTCAATCTTATAATTCAAATTGACTTGGGTTAGTTCTTTTTGTCCTTTTTAAAATTGATTTTTTTTTCAATTTTTCCTTTACTATTAGTTTGAATAAAATTATGCTTCAATTTTTTTTTACAAGGTTATTTCATTCTTATGATCTAAATTGCATATTTGACAATTTAACTTAGGTTAACTTGAGTTTTTTTATCCTTTTTTTAAATGAAAATTTTTCTCCTCACTATGCCCTTCAACATTTTGTTGATTGGTTGCTTTTTTATTCTTAAATGACTTAAAATGTGTTTTAGATGTTATTTTATTAAATTTTATTTATTTATTTCTCAGTCATCAATTAAGACTGTACTAGAGACCTTTTTAGAATATTGATAAAATAGATTTTTATAATATTGGCATGTGTTAATTTTACATGGATAATCATTGTCAATTTATTTTGTTTATTTTGGTTAATTTATTGTTGTTGTTTTTATTTCAATCATATTATTAAATTAATCAAGCCTATTGAAAGCCTATTGAATACAACTGAGCTTATAACTCAAGTTTTGAATTTTTATTGTTTTTTAAAAACATGTTTGCAGTTTTAACATTCTTTTTATATGCTAAAAAAAAAATTCCAACTCACAACACAACACAAACCACTAATCTAGTTCAAGTTATTTTGCTTGCCACTATGCCTAAATACAAACAATCCAAAGAGATCCATTACCAAATATAAATGCAACATGGATATCCTAAGTAATTAATCACCCTAAACTTCATTCTTGGATATCTTGATTTTAAAAATCAATTTTGCATTTAATTTTCTAGAATTCCAAGTATATCCCTTGAAATGAGACTATGATCTAGCAAAATAAAACACACAAAAAAAATATAGATTTAAAAATTAATAATTTTTTTCATCGAAAAAATATATTGGAAATTTTAGAGCACCACATTTCGAGGCAACGTGGTGATGTGATGCTAGGAGAAGTGCTTGAAGATGTAGGTTTGGACATTGATAAAGTTGTACCCTTACTTACAGTTCTGTGAGCATCCCACTTATTTGAATATTTTTTAGCATTGCGTGATGAATAAAAATATCCATTTGTTATGGCACTTACTGGGTAACAACGAGGTGATTTGTAGTTGGAAATTAAGTGTTTCTGTGAAGACTATGAACTTTATGTTGCAGATTTTGGATTTGTGATGTTTAAGTGTGTCTGATGATGAAACTTGTATGGTGGTATTATGTGATAATAGAACTAATAAATTATGCTACATAAATTGTGGTCATCATTAGCACTAGAAATGGTGGTATTATGTGATAATAATAGACCTAATAAATCATGCTACATAAATTGAGTGGTTACCACACACACCAACCATAATAAAACCAAGTGATTTGCATTCTTTACTGGTTTCTATCAAACGTTATACAGCGATCTCCGATATAGAACTCTTAGAGCCTCTTTTAGTGAGCCTCCAGGGAAGTTGATATGGCGACAGCAGAAGCAGCTTTGATTAAGAAATCAAGAGATATATACAGATCTATCCTGCATGACGAAGCTGAGAATACCACGCAGTGGAGGCATGGTGGTCCTCCCGTATATGATTCCGTAAACCAGCTCTTTGAAGAAGGCAGGACAAAGGTTCTCGACCCTTTCTCTTCCTTTCCTTTGTGCTTATAATATATGTCTAAATTATGTGTTCGTGTGTGTCAGGATTTCTTCTATTTCGTTTTCTTTCTTGTTTTGTCTCTCAAACTCTTTGCTTGTTAACATGGTTTGTAGGAATGGCCAAAAGGGTCTCTAGAAGAAGTAGTGCAAAATGCTATTAAGTCTTGGGAAATGGAACTCTCACACAAGACTCGTTTACAGGACTTCAAGACCATTAATCCTGACAAATTCATGCTCGTTGTTAATGGTACTGTGCCAAACTTGAAACCCGATTTTCTTTTCCATTCTTTGTTCTTATCTGATTTAATTAAACCAGATTAAGGTTAAGGAGATTAAGGACAGGATTATCAATTATGGGAATTGGGAATCTTCTACCTCACCTGTAGGTACTCTGATGAATATTTGGTTGTGTGACAGGAAGAGAGGGTTTATCAGGAGAAGAAACGCTTAGGCTTGGGAGCTACAATGCTTTATTGAAAAACTCTCTACCGAAGGAATTTCAGTACTATAGAGCAGATGAAGAAACCTTCGAATCATCCCATGATGCCTTTCGATCTGCCTTCCCTCGAGGATTCGCATGGGAAGTGCTGAATGTATATTCAGGACCTCCCGTGATTTCTTTCAAATTCAGGCATTGGGGTTTCTTTGAAGGACCTTTCAAAGGCCATGCTCCTACTGGAGAGAAGGTTGAGTTCCATGGCCTCGGAGTCCTCAAGGTATGCTTTAAAAATAATTCCCTACACCAATAAGAACTTGTGGAAGGCGCCAGTAAAATATCCATAACTACTCTTTTCATCTAATTTAGAGAAGGGGGGGAAGCACAACCACCTTAGCATGCTAAAATTATCAAAAAGTAAAAAGAAAATCTGGAAAATGCAACAATTTTCACCATTTATGGATCTTATTCAGTGGTTTTTTCAAAAAGGAGAGACTCCAAATTGTCCACGTAGCCTCTTTCAACTTTGAAGCTGGCCTTTCAACCGTATCTATAGTTGATTTAGTATTGTTGGATCTTTTAGAAGTATTTTTTATTTAAAAATATATGAAAATAATATTTTTTTTAAAATAATCTAAAATAATAATAAACAGTGTCGTAATTATACAATTCTGGATTTTATCCACAAGCATTCCTCCTTAACTGCTTGATAAGATTTGATAAAGCCTTTTTATCAAGAAATCACACCTGGCAGCCATTAATGGTATGAGCTGTCGTGCGTTCGTCATTAAATCCTGGGCCCAAAAGCCATTATTGTTTTTTTTCTCTAGTTCGGAAAAAATTGCCAATGGACTTGAAAACTCTGAATTTCTACTAACATGAAAAGAAAAAAAGGGACAGCCCAAATCCCAATACATAAAATGAAATTACAGAGGGGAACATCTTCATTGATTAAAAAAAAATTAAAATGATTTCCTTCAACAAAAGTAAAGTGGCTTGTGACCTTTTTATGGGTTCCCAGGTAGATGAATCCCAAAGGGCAGAAGATGTGGAGATTTACTATGACCCAGCTGAGTTATTTGGAGGGCTCCTGAAAGGACCGCTGATCTCACCATCCCAATCAGAATCAGAAGACAACACTGCCAGCGTCGCAGCAGCATCACATGGCTGTCCGTTTTCCAAATAAATGTAACTGGGCATGTGTTCTCGTTATGCTTGTGTTTTGTCACTACTGTTTGTACCTTGAATATCAAGCCGCTTGCTTGATTTTATTACCATTTTATCTGTTCCTTGCTGTACGCCTATCCATCCCTCGCATGCAACCTTTAAAAATAAAGCTTTTGTCAGAGCAAAAACGCTTTTTGCTTCTGTATTAGAAATGGGCAGAGGTGGAGCTCCGAGAGCATCCATCACCTTGTTCTTATTAGCAGAGTTTCCATGACTTGAAGAGAAGCATGCCATCTTCCGCAAAATCTTATGCGCGCAGTATACTACATGGAAGTTCAGACAACGAGTATCTGCAGCTCTTAGAGCTTACCCTGCCGGAACAAGTGGGTTGGCCATGCAGGGACGCTCTCTCTAAAAGGCTGGCAAAAGAGTAACTAAACCCAGCATTTTTATGCCGCATATAGGTGGATGAATTCTGGCTTTAAATCGCCACTTGACAGGCAAGAAAACACAATCGCTGTGTGAGTGAAATAACAGGACGAATGGATGGCACAGAAACGCATTGTTGCTCGAGCAGCGAACTCGGAAATACAGAATAGAATATACAACCAAAGTCCACTAGCAGCAGGCTTGCAACTTACCACCACATGCTTTGTCAATAGAATTAGCAATATGAACAAGACTGCCCAGCAACAATATCACAGCTAAAATTTAATGCAGATGGGTTGAAATTGGAATATCCAAGTTACAAGCTTCCATTGATAAAACCAAGTGATACAGATCATAAATATTGCCCAACTCTCCCTATTGTAATACATACTGCCTAACTCTAAAATGGAACAAAATGGACCCATTCAAGGACTCTTGATTCATATTCCCCATGCATTACAACAACAAAAAAAATATATAAACGGTATCACTTCAGCGAAATTCAATTTTGGGGTCAATACCTCGACGACCTTCATCTACAAGTGCCAGACTTAACATTTCTGTGCAAAATTGATCATCCGGTTTCAACCATAAAGCCTGATTGAGAAGTGGATATGATTAAGACCAGATCTTAGGGAACTTTTATGACAACGAAGATAGAGGTGGGGGAAGCAGTAGTCTTTGAAATTACATATTATTCCAGATTACTTACCTTGTGGTAGCATGTAATTGCAGCAGTAAAGTTATCCTGCAGAAAAAGGGGATGAAGAAGAGGCACTGATAAGATGGCTTTTAAATCATGACACGGTATCAAATTGTAACATTTCCCAAATTTAGAAAGTGATCAAAATTTCAAGCAATCTAATGACAAGTCATTATATCTGCATTAAAAATCAGTTCTCATTCTTCCAAGTCAGCCTAAGTCTGACAAAAGGTGATTTGCAATCAGTCACGTTGGAAAACACTCTACCACTTGAAAATAAATAAAAATATGATTTTAGCTTCCAACAAAGACAGGATGTTGTTGGATGACTTGAATAATAGCAAAAGGTTGTCAAACAATCAACATGAGAAACTGAACTGTAGTCCCATGCTAGTTCGTGTTCGTGTTCATGTGATGTGAATATTGTTATCAAACCCTTGCACAAAAGTCATTGGAAACATAAATTAGCAAAGATATCATATTGTGATAGCTTTCCAAGACATCTTCAACTTTCATAACCAATTGCATTATTTGCACTAGCCCATTTCAATACCTCTCACCCTTCTAGTACTCCTAATTTTCTCTGGATAATATTTACCTTTCTCAAACTATTGCTTTCAACTACAACAGCCAAATGATGTCCTTTTAACAGACTTAAATTAAAATGAAAAGAACTCAATTCACCTCCAAATGATAAGTGTATGCAAGACCAGCATAAGTACTCATGCTTCTAGTTGATAATGTAAGTGCTCTCTCATAGCATGAAATTGCTTTATGGTAAATCCTGAAATAATAATTTGATGTTATTAAGCTGAACAGTAATATGCCATATCATTCATTTATACATGTAATAAGAGAACATTCTATTTCTACAATAATGACTGCAAATACAGGAAAAGGAGAACGAAACTCCAACTCAAATATGTAAAAATGTCAAACCATAAGTCACGATGCCATGCTTGCTCACAAGTCAAACATGCAATAAATGAAGAAAGCACTATTTGACCACACAAGCATTAAGGGATTCGTTAAAAAAAATTCCATATTATTATTGAATTTTGAGGGTTACAAAGGGCCAAGCTTATCCTCCTTTCATCCTATCAATGGAATTTGAAAAGTATTTTCTATCGCATGATATTATCTGTTGTATTTCACCAAGCGCACCAAGAAAGCTCCCAACTTGATTCTTAAAAACACTTCCACAAAAAGCTACAGGAAAAGAGACAGAAACTAACATGTTTATAAGAAAATGCTAACAACTAAAAAGATGGCCAAAGCTTTCCATATCTAACAACAAAAAAATATTCATCAATATGGGTTTGCTGAGTTAACTAATTGAAATTAATGGTTATGCAAGTTCAAAGCAATTGGAGGGTTGAAATACTTTTCTTTCTTTGTGGTTGACAAAGACCTCAGCAAGTATGCATTAAATAACAAATGCAGAACATATACTAATCATCCTGCAACAATATGAAAATATCAAGACGCTAAACAGAAAAACAATTTTGAAATTGAGGATGACAAAGATAATTCATTTCAAATACAAGGAAAATTCTAGAAAAAAATAGACAAATCATACATCCTAGAGTACCTAAATGGCAAGAAGCAACTAAAAAAAGGGAACATAACTGCTCATTCCAACAAATTTTAAAACGTACTTTAACTTTCTGTAGGCATGGGCAAGATTAATGACAGTGGGTTCCCACAATTGACTCAACGTAGGAATGTGATTCAAAGTCTTCTCAAACCACAACACTGCCTTGTTGTAACTGAAAGTGTTAGAGAAACAAAATTATGAAAGTCAAACAGCTTGACTGGGATCAAAAAGTTTACAGCCAATGGCTTTTAGTAAAGAAAATAAATGCTGTTTGCAAAATTGATTATTTGATTCTTCAAAGAAACACCATAAACATTAACAATGCGAAAGAGACCCTGTAAGTAAAATGTCAATCTTTGACAAAATTATGAGGAAAGAAATATCCTTACTCCTTCATATTATAAGCAACAACACCAAGTTCATTGTATACAAGTGGATCTGAAGGGCAAATTGTCTTTGCCAGCATGAAAAACTGAAAAAAGATGATGAATCAGAATGTTGACAAACCATAACAAAAAACAAAAAGAAGAGTCATAAAGGAAACAGGATTTCAATTGACAAACAAGTAAAGTGCAATATTATGATGTTTGCTGTCCATTCGATTTATGTTCAGTTTGCAAGAAAGCTACAAATAATTCCCCAAAAGGAAAAAGGAAATCATTTGTTTAGATTACAACTACGAAATTGAAGTCAATGCAGCAAATGCTAACCTAAAAATGTGGGTTCGAAACTAGCATTCTTGAACTGAAACATGACAAAACAAAAGCCCTTCATTTTTCTTTTTTATTGAATATTAAGGCAGTGTTTTCTCAAGCATCATGGAAGAATGATGCAGCGCCGCTTAAAAACACCAGGGGCTAATTGTGTTATTGAAACACAATTTATCAATTAACCAAACAAAATTGCAATTGGCCAATGTTCAGAGGATAAAACATCACCTGCTCAGCAAGCTTATAGCTGTGAGTTCGCATGTATTCCATCCCAATATACAAAGTTGGTAAATGACACCTGGAATAACAGAATATCAAGATTCAACCTGTAAAAAGACAATTGATAAGTAATAATAGGACTTCAACAATGCATAACCTTGGGACCAAAAAAACAGACTAATTTCAAATCATTATATTAAATAGGAGCTTTGGGTCAATTTAAACTACCTTTTGGAGATTTTGAGTTGGGGAAAACCAACCACCATTTTTCTGGTTTAAATTAACAACTCCAAACCTAAAAGACCCAATAGCTAGCCAGCCACCAAGCTAGCTCATCACCCAGAAAAAATTAATTACAACAAAGCAATCAAGACAAATTACCTGGCAACACTATAACATTGACATATAAAAATCTCCACCTCAACTTCTTATTATAAAGGAAATACCAATAATTACACTAAGAAAACAAAAGGGAACAACAACAACAACAAAACACATCACACAATGGAAAAGGTGGGTTAACGATAAAAAACTAGGATTTCTTCTAAAAGGTATATGGTTAAAATGATGTCCCATAATAGTTGAGATTGGGCAAACTATAACCAGAAGTGGGACGTATATAAAATTGTATATATTCAATATTTCCATAAATCTAAAGTTTTGAATCAATGCAGGCAAGGATAAGAGAAAATGAGAAGGAAAGGTGAGGAAAGAAAAACTTTTGTTCTTTCTTAATTATTCGATAGGAAGGAAAGATGAATGCAGGATACAAATTATGGTGAACTTCTTCAATTCTTACAAGTAGAAGGAAATACTAAAAGACAGTGAAACTTTTGAAAAGGTGGCCAATGGCAATAGAGGTCTGCATGTACCAGCACCAGTGGAGGCTGGCATGGAGGAAACCCATCTGACTCCAAACACATTTATTTAAATAATTTTTATCTTAAGGATTTTTCCATATATTTGTTTTAACAGTTTTTTCACCTGGAATACTTTAATTTTTGTATACTGCTTGCGACCAATTCCATACACATTTCCTTTTTCATATTTATTGTAAATTATATTTTTAGCTTGTTATTGATTGTAAATAATAATATATAGTCTTCCCTTGGAAGCTGTCAAGGAGGCCTAAAACAACTTCCTAAAGTTATGGACGCAAAGGAATTCAAGTGTGCAGGAAAATGCTAAAATATTTTCTTAGAACAACAGCAGCCTAACAAAAGCACATAATGCTCCAAAAACATGTACCTTTCAGTTCAAATAGTGTAAAAATATTATATTATTTTCAACTTGAAGAGGTTAATGAGGTTCTAGTCCAAATTACCCTGGGAATAAACGAGCAGCAGTGCGGTATGCCGACATTGCTTGATCACCCTCTTCTTGAGCAGCATAAGCATTCCCAAAGCCAATCCAAGCAGGTGCAAAGGTTCCATCTAGACTCGTAGCCTTGCTGTATTGTAGAACAAAGAGAAGAAGAATAAGATTTAATCCATACGGCCAAAAAGAGCACAGTAGGTACATTTTTTACTAAGCTTCAGGCAAAAGTTACCTGAAATACCGCCGTGATTGATCATACTTCTTGATACAGTAGTAGTAACAGCCAACAGCAAACCATGAGAGAGTCCTAAATGACAAGAAGATCTAATAAGTAAACATGATGTTCAATTGCATATTATTTAATGGAAATGTTCAATTACACAATATCTAATAGAAACTCATATTCATGCTTAAGCTGAAGTGAAGTCTATGAGAAAGAAACAAAATCTCTCTTCTCCATCTCTTGTTTTTTTTTCCTTTTTCTCTTCAAAATTTTATAATTAGTAATTCAAAAGCATTTGACAATGAAATTCAGATGAGTCCACAGGATATCATTCAAACACAATTTCAAGCAAGGCTCGACAAAATATCAAGAGAAATTTGAAATAAAGCCAATGGAAGAAAGCACTTATTTTTCCTATGTTTTTGAGCAACCCTGAAACCATCTTCATTTCTAATTTACCATTTTATTTTATCAATTTAAAATCTTATACACCGGTAGATTTCACTTTCCATGATTTTATTGTTGACAATTTGAGGAATTGAAAAACAGGCCACATGAAAATACCACATGGGAAAGTTTCACATGGACAGAGGATTCTAATAGGCCCACCATTACATTACTTAGGATTTACAATCTTTCCATGCAAAATGGTAGAAATGTATGCATGTGAAAACTGTTGCCACCAATTATACATTGGGAGAATCTTAGCTTTGTTGAAGAGAAAGTGACAGTCCTAATGGACGAGAAGTCCAATGACCATAAAAAATGACTTATGCTCTTTAGTACCTTTATTGGACTATACAAATAATCACTGGCAAACCACATGAATATTTCCCATGTTACTCATGAATGGTATTTCAGGTGTAGTAGATTCATGTTTTCCAAGAGTTCTTGCTTCCTTCTCTTTAACTTCTTTCTTTGTGTTAATTAGCCAAGCTGTTACTGGAAAAACAAATTATTTGGATAACCACCATGCTCACATTTGATCAATGATGACAAGAAAATTATTCTGTGCCTTCACCACATCTAGAGAGCAAGCCATGGAACCAAAAAAGGGAAAATAGATAACTCGATCTAAGCATAATCCTTCACAGTGAAAGGGAATTAAGGAAGCTGGTCCTGAGAGTAATCCTTCAACGCCAAAGAACACAGGTCATACGAGCATATCATAAAAGAAGATGCAGGTATATAAACTCACTTTTGAGGATAATCCTTCACCAAGTTAGATGCCATGAGATACAGCTCATTTGAATTTCCAAGCTCCACAGCAGCTGCTAAATGTACCAATGTACATTTCAAATGAAATGGGTCCTTCTCAAGCAGACTGCAAAAGAAAAAAAGACGAAGCTCAGATCAACTGACACATCTAGGTTGTGTTCTTATCTGTATTCTGTTTGAAACAAGTTAGGAACTCACTCTGAAGTTAGTTCAAAGCATTTCTGATATTCACCACACTGATTGAAGTACTCTGCTTTACAAGCCAAAAGATCAGTGTTGTTTTTTAGGGTATGCATGAAAGATGGGCTAGAAGGATTGCTATTGCAGCTTTCTTTTTCAACTTCTCTGAATTTGGCTTCTATGACACACTCTTTGTCATACTGTGACAAGGGACTGACATTAGTTTTGGAGAAGCACATAGATTTACTGAAGCAAATAGATTATCTAGAAATAGTTGTTTGGATCATATTGACTAGTATACACTGTAGTTGTGGTGTTCACCTTTTTTATCAAGCAAGAGTAGAATGAAGAGAGCCACCTATCTTCAGGACCAAATTGCAAGGAGGAAAGTAGACTAGTTTCTGCAATGCAGTAGCTAATATAAGACGTTTGAATATTAAATGACATTGTTATTTCTAGCAATGTGGAGCAATTTATATTCTTTCAGATAATGAAGTGAATGCCAGAATGGTAATGAATAGAGATTCTCAACAATCACCACTTAAACAGTAAATACTACAAATCAGATAGCAATATTCTTCACATGATTCAAAAATGAGGTTTGGAGATCTGTTACCTTCTTCAAATGTGAGCATGTGATTTTCAATAAGGCATTCCAAAGCCTGGGAAACAAGGGAGATACAATCATCATTCATACTTCCAACCAAAATCAGTAAAAGAGATGAGCAAAACTAGAAAGAAATCAAGTTTATGTCCAGAAAACAAAGGCAAAAAACTTCAGTTGAATCTATCAAGAAACCTCTTTAATCTTTATCAACCTCTTAACATGGACTTTTGAAGCTTTGCACGGAAAGCTATGTTAATTCTTTTTGCATGCACAAATACTATAATGCAAAGAAACTCTCTTATGCAACCTACAAAGTAAACCAGAAAACAAAGGTAAAATAAGTGCAATAGCTACCTCATAACTTAAAGGATCAGCCTTGATAGCAGCTTTGTACCTTAAATCATCACAAAAGAGTAAATTAATCATTACAGACCAAAGACACAGTAAACTTTCTAGAAAAATAAGATGGCTACGAAAAGCTAACCAATGCCGAGCTAGAGCACGATTTTCCAATGCTTCATATGCCCTACCTCTTAGAAAACATATTGCTGAAGAAATCTATTCCAAAACAGAAAAACAGCATTTCACTAACCAAAATTCAAAGTCATAAATACAAGTTTAATCTATGTATATTCAAGATACATAATCCACATCTTTATCACAATCAACTAATATAAAGCACCAAAAAAAAATCTTCAAAAAATCATAAGCGAATTGTGAAAGACAAAGAACAAGACTTGAAATGCTCAAAAGAAAAACTATTGCCAGTTAAAAATAGCATAAGAGGAAAAAAAAACAAAAACTCACATTGATCTCGCGATCTTCACTATCCTTATCTAAGTACATAACATTACAGTCTTTAGTGTCATATACATTTCCATGTTCATCTACTTTTGCATCACCGAGCATTAACAAACACTGGTCCCACTCTTTCAATTCCTCCTGGTCACAATTTTAAAAGAAAGAATTAAAAGTTAACCAAAAAACCCTAAAAGTAAAAAAAAAAAAAGTCTTTAGTTTCCAAGATTAAAGATCCAAAATCGAAGATTTACGAGGCATTTGGCGGCGAGGTAGCGGAAACGGAGGTCGCGAAGGACTATTTTGGAGGCGTTGAGGAGGTGGTAGGCGCGGCGGTAGTGGCGGCCGAGGAAGAGGGCCTGAGCTTGCATGTAGATGTCAGCGGGATCGTCGGTGAAGGCGGCGACTTTGTCGGCGAAGAAAATGGCAGAGGAGTATAAGTGCTTGCTCACACAGTCACGCACTACCCCTCGAAGCTTCTCTATCTGCTGTTCTCTCATTTTTATTTTTAGAAAAAATGGAAAACGAGAGTGAGGTCTTGGAGTGAAAGGGAGATCGTAGGTTTTTGATTTGTGCTGTGTAAAAAATATAATACGTCTTCGGGAAGGAAAGTAAAAGGGCAAATGAGCGGGAGGATTTTTTTTCCGGTTTCGTTAAATGGGTTGATGGGCTGGTTTTAGCCTGGCTTTGATATACTGGATTCTAGTTAGCCCACGGACACAATTTTGCCCGGGGGTGGGTATATTTGGTTTTTTAATTTAATTCTTGAGTTTATAAAAATTTAAAAGTGATAATTTATTTTAATTTATCTTTTATATGATTATAAATATCATAATATAAAAAAAAATATTGTTAAAAGGTATAAGAAAAGCATTTATCACTGTGGATTATAATAGCAATCTACAATATATGTAAAACATTTAATAAATATAATTTAAATTCAAAATAAATTAATTATAAGTTATACAATACAAAAATAATGTTGAAAAATATATTCTAAAAATTTAAAATATTTTCAAATAGAAATCTTTAACTTAAGTAGTTTAACTTAAACAAAATATCAAAATATTATAAAAATAAAATATTTTAACATGAAATAAATATAAATCAGATATCATCTCCATCATTAATATAAAAATAAGAATCTTGGTCTTACGATGATATATAGAGGGAAAGTCATCAACTAAATATTTCAATAATTAATTATTTCCATCAAATTCATCCTCGTCATCAAAATATATCTCTATATTTTCTAAAATTAAATTAGACAAATATGCTTCGATAATTTTTCAATTTATATCCTATCCAATAAAAAAAATAAGTTATTTACAAATCCATTCATTTAGTAAGTCCAATGAGATTTAAAGTATCTCTTGTCTTGTTTATATTCATAAAAAGTATAAATATGAAAAAAATAACATGAATATAAAATATACATATTAGTGATAAATTTATTTTTTAAAAATTAATATCATTATTATTAAAAATAATAATAAAAAAAATCTTTTATACTTAAGTTGTTTAATTAATTAAATTGAATCTGATTCAATTTGATTTAATGACTTTTCAAACCTAAAATAGAATATGTAAAATAAAACTGGAACATGGAATGGAATATATAAAATAAAATTGGAAGATTTAGACTGAAATTTAGTTGAAAAACCTGAAATATACCAAGATTTGAAATAAAAAAAATTATTTTATTTTTTAAATCCATATTTTTATTTTATTTTTTAAATCCATATAAAATGTTTTGACCATCCCAAACAAAGAACAAAATTAATAACCTTATCATGTACTCCATTATCTTTAAAATAGCTTCACTTAGCTCCATTAAAAATTATCTTCAATACAACTTCACGTTTTCATTAAAAATAAATTTGTTTATATTGCTTTTTAAATATCTCTAGTCTATATAACCATTTTTTCTCTAAAAAAATTTAGGAATTTTCTCCAAAACCTTGCAATCATTTGTCTCTAAAATGATCATGTAACCCTCTCTTGGCAAGAACCTCTAAATCCATCACAGAAACCTTTACCTCCACACAAGACTCAATATTTCAAGAGCCTTTGAATTTATATCTAAAATCAAAGACTAAAGGAGCAATGTTGATAGAGAAAAAAAAAGGACCCACCTCACCTTTGTTATAGCAACAGCGACCTGGGTGCTTGCTCATATGCTAAAGGATGAGCTATTGGCTAGGTCAGACAAGACCACTAAGGTTATCTCGTCCTAGCCCATCGACCAATAAATTTCTATCTTATATTTATACATTCATTTTCCCAGGACTTAATATGCTACATACTACAACAGTTTTTTCTTATGCTACCTCAATAAGCCACGTGCTATAATAACTCGACCCTATGCTCTCACAACAAGTTTTAGTGCTGCAATAACTTTTCCCTATGCTCCCACAACAAGTCAACACCTCATCGAGCTACCATGCTATGTGCTATATATGCTACATGTGCTACATATCATCGCCACCTTATTAACTACATATGCGAGCCACCCTACCCACCTACTTGCAAGGACTAGCTATGTCACCCATACATCTACCTAGCATTTTGGGGATAGTGAGTCATGAAACAATTTCTTGAACGGAGCTTCAATCCCCATCAAGGTCACAGCACTTAGGTCTTAATTACACACAACAAAGTACATCTTTTATCTTTTTGATTTTTTACCTGCTTTTCACTAGAGTAACCAAACTAAAAACTAACTTAAGTATTAAAGAGTTCGGTACATAAAATGTGGGAGCTCAGTTGTAAAATAAAGGGATACCGTTCATCAATAACTAAAGGATGGTTCATGGCAGACAACAGGAGCAATTGAAACAATAGGAGATGGTCATCGTTTCTAGAGCTTTATCAAGTTTCAGTACCCAGAAACTCCTTGGGTGTCATTGCAGGCAATAGCTTGTAGGTTTCGTAATCGCTGGTCTATATTCCCGCTAGTGATAATTAGTTTGCAAGCTATAAGTTACTCGAATAATTGTTTTTAAAAGTTCTTTCAAAAAGTTGTATTATAATAATTTTTTTTTAGTTTTTTAAATTTTTTTAACATCGACAGATTAAAGCAATCTAAAAATATTTACAAAATTTAATTTAAAATAATTTTTTTTAAATATAAAAATAAATAGGGTATTCAGTGTGTACAATTCAAGAATGATTTCCCTCTGTAATCATGTCTAGAAGAGTCCTAATTCATGCAGATAATGTGGCGACAATGAATTTAAGCTTATGTTTCTTTTCCACTTCCTGTGATTGGGTCAAGAGTCTCCAATCCTATATTAAATCAATTATTCGTTGTTTGTTCCAATACATTGATTAATTAAGATTATCCCACTTTATAGATAAAAATAATATATTTTACGAGTTTAACAACATTTTAATCTTCTTTTCAGGCGTCTAGCTTGGCAATATTACAGGGTTTGTTTGAAATTTTGATTGCAGTTATTTTTTATTTAAAAATATATTAATAATTTATTTTTATAAAAAAATATTTTTAAAATTAATATATCAAAATAATTTAAAATTATAAAAAATAATTTTTAGTATATTTTTTAAAATTTAAGATAATACAATTTTACCTATATTCTCAAACAAATTTCAAATGAAATAAAAAAAATTAATTACTTAATTTAACTAATCATGCATTAAAATTTTGTAAATGCGATCGGTTCATAAAATATAAAACAAGTTCATGAAATATAAAACAAGAGTCCTCGGGTATAAAGCAAGAGTGCTGAGTTAAGATTCAGATTTAAGGTTTATTTAGAAATGCAATTAAACTTATATTTTTAAAAAATTTAAAAAACATTTATTTTTTATTTTTATTAAAATTTAATATAATTTATATATTTTGGATCATTTTAATATATTAATATTAAAAATAATTTTTTAAAATAAAAAAATATTATTAACTTACATTTTAATACAACTACTACCATATTTTCAAACACATTATTAATCACTGGACCATTCCAGCTTTTTAAACCATGCTTGAAAGAAAGGGAAGCCGGATTTCCTTACTTTAGAAAATCCCATTCCGTCAAGGTGGGAAGGGAATGAAATTCTGTCCAATCAAACATGAAGAAAGGGAATTGAGGATTCAAATTCCGATTTCCGTCATTTTTAAAAAAATTATTTCGCCACAAAAGTTTTAAAAACACAGCTATCGGGAGCATTTTGACGTCACAGGTGGCTATAATTGATAGAAGGTTAAATTTAAATAATAATTGCTTCTACTAATTTTATTAAGCATATGGTTATCGGTCCAAAAACGTATAATTAATTTTAAATTGTTAGTTTGGACATATATATATATATATATATAGAAGAGAGGGATGCATTTTTAAAATCATTTGAAAAAATAAATTAATCTTGTTTGATTTATAATATCATGGATTTGAAATTCATTATTGTAATTACCGTCTTTTTTTGAAAATAAATTTTCATGCTCTGATTTCAGTTGTAGACATAAGAAATTTGGGGTTGAAACTTTAAGTAAGTTCACATTTATTTCACGTAAAATATATTCTTTATTTTTTCATATCTGGTTAGAAATATTTTATGCTCAATAATAGGAAATATCTTGTGATACAATATTATTATTAAGAGTGTTTTTGTTTTCGTGTTTAAAAACTATTTTTGAAATTTTTTTATTTTTTTTGTTTTAAATTATTATTTTTATCTTGAAGTACTAATATCAAAAATAATATTTTAAAAAATAAAAAATATTTTAAAAAATAACTACTACTATAATCTTAAACACTACTTAAATCATGAATTCCACCACTATTCTTGTCATTTTTTTAACACTTGTTTTTTTGAAATATTAAATAACTATTTTCAAATAATTTCATTAAAATAATAATGTAGTTTCAAATTATACTTACAAAGCCCTGGATGGCACAACGAGTGAGATCGATACTTAGTCCTTCCATCAGGGGAATAATTATGTTTGAGATTTTGACAATAGTTATAGTTTGAATTGTGTTTTATTAAAAATATATTAAAATATTTTTTTTAAATTTTTTTAAGAAATTATTTTTTATTTCAATATATTAAAAATAAAAAAAAAATTATTTAAAATAATTTTTAAATTAAAAAATATATAATTTACATCACTTTCAGATAGAATTGAAATATTTGATACCAACATACGTCTCCATGAAAGCACAGTAGCTTGGAAGCTAAATTATAAAGTGTTAATGATACATATATGTGTGTGTCATCTATGTACGTTATGTAATTAACATTTTTAGGGCTTTCTGTAATTATCATCATTAACTTTATTAAATAGTGCCAATATTTTGCTATTGAAATTTTTATTTTGATTTACATATTTTATTTTTCTTATAAATAGGTCCTTAACTGAAGTCTTGTATTGTCCTCACATTTTACAATAAATGTGATTTAGTACTTAAATGATTTTTTTCAATTAAATCCCTGCAAGTCAAAATTGTGATAATACATATGTGATATTGCTGGACACAAAAGTTTTATTTTTTAATGAATATATCTAATTAAATTCACTTAATTAATACCTTTTCCATCAAACAATTTAAAATCAAGAAAAAAATTATTTAGTAAACAATACATTTATGATGATATGAAAGCCCAGAAAAAAACAGAATTTAAAGTAAAAACACTTCAATGATCTAAAAATAACAATTTACTTTTTAATAGAAATATGTGTTTCCCATGACATCACATAACTATTAAAAAATATATAAAAAATTCATTAATATTATAATAAAACTATCAAGTAATAAAATAATGTATTTATATAACAGGTGGTATGTTTTGTATTTTTGTTGTTGTTGATATATTATATTCAAAAATAAAAGTACTGATGAAATAAAGTAGATAAAGTTTATTTTGATATATTTTGTTTGTTAATAAATTCATGTGTAGAATTTTTACTAATAAATCACAAATATTTGACAAGAGTTTTTTTGACAAATTATTTTCACATTAATAAGTTTCTTGTCAATAGACTATAAGTATAAATATTGATAAAAAAAACTCCATTGATAAATCTATCTAAAATTTTGGCAGTGTAAATCATTGAGAAGTGGTTTTGTTTTTTTTTTTATATATATTATCATAAATCTATTATTTTTCAATAATTTTTCTTATATAATTGAAATGGGTTGATTGAAAAAAAATAATTAAATAAACTTAAAATGATATACCCATTGAAAAAAAAAGTTTTGTTTTCTTTATTGGATTATTGGACATGGTTCAAGATATATCTATTATCATAATTTTGACCAAGTTTGAGATTTGGTTTGTAATTACTTAATTTTAAAAAATCAGTTAGGAATTAAATTGTATTTATTATAAAACATAAGGATTGAAAAAATCCAATTAAAACTTATTTGTAAGAAATAAAATACATGGAACAAAAGAAAATTCTTTAAGAAATTATAGAGATCAAGATGTACATCAATAAAACATTGAATATTTTAAGCATACAAGTGTCATAATTTAACAGTGTTGATGACACTAAATGATAGGAAGACGTAATGATAACAATTATATAATGCAATCAAGGTGGTGGTTTAGTGAATTTTGTAGTGTTTTATTTGTTTATTTAGCTTATAAAATATTTAATAAATTTAAAATTTAATTATGATTTATATAATCTGGTCCAAACACCTAAATTATATAAAAAAACAATTATATAATGTACAAAAATGATTTCAATATAAAAAAAATAATACAATAACCCTTTAAATATAAATACACCAACACGGATCATCACAATTTTTTTTTTATATTTTTTTTAACGATAACGTCCACCAGCATGAGAATTTTAATGACGTGACACTTAAGGTACTCTTAAAAGCTTCATGATAGTGCCTTTCCTATACTTGATTGAACATGAGATCTCCAAAAATGTGTGATTTGTAGGCCTTTCCTTAGATACAGTAATTAATATCACTGGCAGTACTTTGAAAATCTATAGACATCAACTTCGCCACAGAACTTTTTTGTTTTAAAAAAAATCAAAACTCAAAAGGGATAGACATGTCTCCAAATCCTCTATACTTATTAGCAATATATATATATAGCCTCGGCCACCTTACAATACACTGTTTTTTTCTCATATGTTTAAATGACTTTAGGATCTTAATCCTTGACCAAGCCTTAACTTTCTACCAGACAATACCAAAACCTCCTCAGAAGTAACCACTTCTGCTGCGCAGTATACGAGCATGTCTAATAAGAGCCGGCTCTCTCTCTCTCACTCTATCTCTCTCTCGATGGAAAATATGTCCGAAGCATCGCCGTCAGTGGACTCATCATCAACAGGAAGTTCTTCATCGGCATGTCCAAGTATTCAAATGGTTTCGAAATCAGACTCAGAGAGGCTTCTCGGCAAGTACTTTGATGCGTCCCAATATGGTTTTGATTATGAGCAAAGTAGCCTGTGGTCTCCACTAATACCAGCTCGAAGGGTTTTTTTGGCTTCACCAGCAGGCCATATATGCTACGAAGATGAGTTTTTCTCAAAGCTAAAGAAAGCAGAGAGGGCGTGTGGGAGGCGCTTTCCTTGTTTCAATGTATGTGTGCTAATTATGCAATTCTCTTTTTAAAAATGCAATTTATGTTTGTTTCAGTTCACCAGGGTCTCTTCATCATGTTTTATGCTTCTCTATTTTTCACTTAAATATTATACTTGAGCGATTTCCTATGACACTATACGCTTGTTCTTCCCCATTCAATTTAGTTCACTGCATTTTCTGAGACATTCCCTCTTTGTTAAGATCATGTATTGATATTTTTTAAAATTAATTGTCATCTGGGTAACATTATGTGATTAAGTTTTACCCAGAAAACTGATGTTGAATCCCTTTCTTAATTTATTTGCAGCACACCTTTTGGCGCACTTCAAGACGACAACCTTAATTGGTGCCATCCCTACCTTAATTTCTTTTCCAAAGGCATGTTTTATCTCAAATCCCCATTCCCAAGCTGCATTGGGAAGCTTTTGTCAAAAAGGTTCGATTCACAAATGAATCCCAAGTATTTGTGTTTAGCTACGATACATGCACAAACCTGTGTATTTTTATGAAACATATGGCTACATGTAACCTTGTGCTATCTACTTTTTCTCATTCAAAAACTGCAGCATATATACGATACCATTCTTATATATCAACCGAGTCAGTAGGGTTTTCAAGTCCAAACAGAACCCTTGAAGTATATGGTCTTGTACAACGTTTCTATACAATTTTATGGTATAAATTCATGCACTTTTATTCCCGATAGAGCAGTATATGCCAGTTTTTTTATATATAATTACTTGTATGATTACGTTCCTTACTTTAAGCCCTTTAACAATTGTGTCCCCCTATAAATTCTTGCTTAAATACCAGTTTAATTTTTGTTTCTATATATATGATCTGATTCCAAAATAAAGTATACCATGGGGTCGAATATGTTTGAATGAGTACAACGACGCATCATGGGACAGAGTCTGCAAGCTAAACACCAAGCAAAAGGGATTTTCAGACTGAGTTTCCTGCTAAAAAGCCAGATATTTGCTTTCGAATAAGAGGACACTGAATAACGGTCAATTATTATCCAACGGTGTAATAAGCTTTCTTTCTGTTTTTCAAGACCCTTCTTTTGTCTGCTGATAACTTGAATAAGATTCCCTCTCCTTTACTGTTTCGGTATGGAAATGAAAGCATGGGTCGGTTCTAAAGCGCAGCTATGGTAGATGCTCTAACCAGCAAATAGATTCCTTACTCTCTTTTTTTCAATCTTCTCATGGCTTTCATTTTATGTAATTGATCTCATATATTTAAAAATGAGTACATTTAGGATTACGTCTACTTATTTTTAGAGTTAATATTTCATTGAAAATAATTTTTAAATTTTTTTTTAATATGAATATTAATAATATAATTAAAATAAATTATGAGTAAATAAAAAATTAATTTTAAAAAATAATTTGGTTAACATGTTTTTATAAAACTCAACATTCTATTTCAATAAAAAAAAGTATAAGATTTTCTTGTTGTAGTTTATGTAGTGGAAAATTGAATAATAAAAATAAAACTAAGTAAATTGAGCTTCAAATATAAGCCATATTCTCGAGCGTAGGCTCAAGCCTCAGGTTTGAAATAATTTCTTGAATTGTAAAGGATTATTATTATTTTTTACCAAATTATTTTGGATTTGAGTTTAGATTTAATATAAAATTATATTTTGAATAATAAAAAATTATTTTTTACCCGCTCATTTAGTTTAGCAAGCCTACAAATGAATAGTCTGAATAACAAATTTCCTGTCCATGGAGATTAATTAAAGCAAATCAACAAGAATTAATTTAAGCAAACCAACAAGAATTAACTTTGGAAATGTGACCCACGGTGATTTGCAATTTTTGTAATGGTAACTTTGAGCCTTGAATTTAAAAAAATAAGGTAAATTTGTTTTTCAAACATACAAACTATTATACTTTTCAGTTCATAAGTCAATATATAATATTCAAAAATCAATTATAATTTAAAAATAAAAACTAACAAGAAACAAAAAAAATCCTAACAAGTCATTTAAATAAATCTTTATTATATTATCATAAAGTTTTCTACATAAAAAATCCATAAAAATTCCATAGGAATTTGTTTATTTAATGATATTTATCATAAACTCAATCATAAAATTCTTATTAATCAAGCATTCAATGCCATAAACATAATACATCACTTTTTGTTAGGTTTCACCTAATATTTTATTAACAATTCAATAAATCAATCATCCCTACAATATTAATTTTACATAAGTTAATTTAAATCAAATTATATATTTTAGTCATCAAATGAATTGATATCATTATCCCATTACTAGATAACTAGTTTTATAATATAATCTAATGAGCACTAGTCCTATTACTGGATAATTAGTCTCATCTTTATCCTTTTCTTTCATGACATATAATACAATTAAAATAGATATATAGTATATTTAAATAAATTACAGTTATTAAAACTTAAAAAACATTCTCAATAGAAAAAGATTTAAGGTATTTATTTGTTACTGATGAAGATTCCACTCTTTTTAGTAAGAGTCTTGCTTCAAGAACATCTCCTATAACATTAAAATTATAGATTCATTACTAATCTATTCGTGTAATATAAACACTACTATTCTATTCTGGTTTCACATTAAATTTTTCTATTCAATTTAAACCCTTTACTCATTAAATCATGCTATGCTTATTTGTTTTCATACATGTTTAAACTTAACTTAGCATTCTCTTTTATCACATTATATATATGTTTCTATTGAAGTTTGCAAGCACTAACATTATTTTCTTATTACAACACATTTATTTGTCTTTATAATAATACCATATTAGTACACATAACTTATAATAACATATTTATTCCAACCCTTATTCACCATCCTATTTCAATCAATCTTAACCTAAACATGCATGCAACCTCAACAATATCTTTTAAATTAAAGTCTAAATATAATTTATTTATAACATATGCATGCAACCTCAATTTCACATTTACATCAATTTTATTAACAAATCAAGTTAAACAAATTTGACTTTTAACTTATTTTTATACATAAACAATATTGTCTAATGTCATTTATTATCATTATATCATAATTAAAATTAATTTTAAGTCAACAATTTCAAAGAATTTCTTCCTTCCTACATCATAAAAAGTTTCAGCTAAGATAAAGAAATCATCCTTCCTACATCATATAAAGTTTTAGCTAAGATACAGAAATTCACCCCTTTTTTTTTTCACACATCACATACATTAATATCCTTATTTAACATCATTAAACACAAATAGAAAATAAATTATTTATTCTCATTCAATCTCCAATAATTTTTCTCCTAGTCTGAACTTATCATTAAAAAAAGTATAGATTTTTATGCAAATTAACGTCTCATCCAACCATTAAATATATCACACATCATAATTAAAAATAAATCTCATGCCAATTTGAACAACCGAATTCATACCCTTTACACTAGTTATAATTAAAATATGTATTTCAAATGAGCTCATTATTTTCTTTAATTTTCTTTTCCATTCCTTCATCCTATTCATTTTGTACCTAAACTATCACAGTTCTACACGTGTTTCATAACAACTAAATAAACAAACCTATCCCCTTAAACTTATTCTTTAAATGGAGGCATAGTTTTTCTTTTTGTCTTTTACAAATTACTAGAACACCTAATCATTTTGTATGTATACCACAATTCTACTTAATTTACATAACAATTACTTCAAATGAACCCAATTTCACTTTCTTACACCTAAATTGAATTTTCCATTACTAGAAATAGAGGTGGTTTTTCTTTTCAATTTATTGTACTTGATTTATTTTTTATACATAAATCATCATTTCAACACAAAACATCAATCTAAACAAACTAACATTATAACTTAAATTTACATGACATTAACATATTTATTCTTTCACCCAACATAAAATCATCTTAAATAATCACTTTAAATGTGTTTCTTACCTTCTAAACACAAGCTTTATTAAGGCCTTCTCCTTCCATTCTTCAATTCTTTATTTCTCTCTCTAGTTTTCCAAACCCTTGCTTTAACTCATTTAATCACTAACAAAACATGTTTTTCATGCATAATTCTACTTTTTCCATCCTTTTAATCTTTTAATCTTATATTTTTTTTAAGGTTTTTCTCTCAATTATTGATCTAGAACACCAACCCTTTCATCTTCTCTTTTTATATATTTTATTAGGCTAAAATAACTTTTAAATAAAGGAGATTTCCTTTTATTTATACTTTTGCCACTAATTTTTTTTATATCTTGTATTATTGAACTCTTATTGAGTTGAAATTCTAAATCAAATTAGCTAAACGTGTCATAAGACTCTATAAAATACTTTAGTCCGATCCAATAGTTGGATTGAAAGTTATGCACGATTACATAAAATTGGTCGGTTTGTGATTTTTCATCGAAAGTTTAAATTTCTTCATTTCATTCTTGAATAAGTCATATCAATCATTTCATCTTGTATTATAAGAAATTTTTTTCTTAATTGTATGTTTATTAAAAGCCTTATAATCAACACAGTTTTTAGAATTTATCCCTTTTCTTAACAAGCAAAAGGGTTGTTACTAGGTTAAATCACCTCTAACTCCATCATCTCACCGACCATCTTCTCAACAATATATTTTTTTAACCTAAAGTACCTATAAGGTCTTAAGTTGAGTAGTTGACTTTTTTTTAAAAGGTATATCATTTTCATGATATTTAGAAGTTGATAATCTTTTTAGTTCATTGAAAACCTTTTGGTTACTTTTCATTAAATAGGCTAAATTAGAATTTCCTTTCAAGATAAGAGTTATATTTGTTGTCATAGAGCATATTGTAGAGCTAAAGTCTGTGATGAAATTTATACAATATAGGCTGATTTTTGCTAATTAGAAAGGACTAAAAAAATCATGATATTGTTCTAGCTTGATAACTTGTATATGAACATGATTGCTAATTAATACTTAAAAATGTATTTTTATCAAGGTTTTATATCATTATTATGCACTTGAAGTATTAATAACTCTCTAACTAGAACATGTTTTATAATAACATATTTAATAAATATAAGATGCCTTTAATTTATATTAAATGTTTATCTTAAATAGAAGCCTATTACATAAATAAAGAATTAACTAATAAGTTTAACTATTAAAATTGAAAAGATAAAGAGAAGACTAATCTCATTAATAATTTGTTATTAAACATTTCTACATTTCTATTTGAGTTTCTTTGATTTATTTTTTATTTAAATTTTTAATATCTTTAAAGTAACCGAGGAAAAACCTAATTGAATATTAGAGGTTCAACTTTTCCAACCCCTTTACCTCTTATTCCATGTGAGGAAAAATATTGCTCATTTTAGGATAACATAAAGAAATGAAAAAAGTAACAACCTGACATGTTAAGATGTTAAAAAAAAAGGTTCTTTACCTTCAAAAAATATATTTTTTTTTAAAATTGGATTTATTTCAATTTTTCTAAATTTATCAAACAATTTTTTCTAGAATTAATTACGGGCTTGAGTTTTTTTAATTTAAACCGAATTAGAATTCTGGATCACCAGATCAACCCACGTGACACGGTCTTGTATTTGTATATCCACATTTCAAGTGATAAAACAACATGTCGCTTATCGATCTTCTCCTCCTTCTCGCCCTCTTTTTGGCGGGAATATAGAATTCACTCATTCAGGTAGGTCATCTATCAAACAAATACATAGGAAAGAGGAGAGCCCCAACGAATATGAACCCACCAAGACCCATCACCCCTTTCAGGCTAGCCTCTCTTCTTCGTCTCCAAAAAGACCCTAAACTCGCTCTCCAACTCTTTAAAAATCCAAACCCAAAGACCCCTTCGAAACCCTTTCGCTACTCTCTTCTCTCTTATGACCTCATCATTACCAAGCTTGGCCGTGCTAAAATGTTCAATGAAATGCAAGAAATCCTTGCCCAACTCAAAGAAGAAACCCTTTTCACCCCTAAAGAGGCTCTCTTTTGCGACATAATCAATTTCTATGGCCGTGCTCGCCTCCCTGAAAATGCTCTCAAACTGTTCGATGAATTGCCTTCGTTTCGTGTCCAGAGGACTGTAAAATCGTATAATTCCTTGCTAAGTGTGTTCTTGATGTGCAAGGATTTTGATAAAATGAAAGAACTTTTTGTAGTTATCGAGAAAGTGGGGAAAGCAGATGCTTGTACCTATAATTTATTGATTCGTGGGTTTTGTGCTAGTGGGAGGTTAGATGACGCGTCCAAGGTGTTTGATGAAATGACTAATAGAGGTGTTAGTCCTAATGTGATTACATTCGGTAATTTGATTTATGGGTTTTGTTTGCATTTGAGGTTGAAGGAGGCTTTTAAGCTGAAGACGGATATGGTTAAGGTCTATAGGGTGTATCCTAATGCTTATATTTACGCGTCATTGATTAAGGGGGTTTGTCAGAATGGCGAGTTAAGCTTAGCTTTTAGGCTTAAGAAGGAGATGATTAGAAATAAAATTGAGTTGGATCCAGCAATTTATTCTACTTTGATTAGTGCGCTTTTTAAGGCTGGGAGAAAGGAAGAGGCTTTAGGTGTTTGGGAGGACATGAAAGAACGTGGGTGCAAACCCGATACTGTAACCTACAATGTGATTATTAATTTGTTTTGTAAGGATAAGGATTTTGAAGCAGCTTATAGATTGTTGGATGAGATGGTGGAGAAAGGGTGTAAGCCTGATGTTATCAGCTACAATGTGATACTTCGAGAACTGTTTGAAGAAGGGAAAAGGGGTGAAGCAAATGATTTATTTGAAGATATGCCGAGACGTGGCTGTGCTCCTGATGTTGTTTCCTATAGGATTCTTTTTGACGGGTTTTGCAATGGGATGCAGTTCAAGGAAGCAGCGTTTATTTTGGATGAAATGATTTTCAAGGGTTTTGTTCCTTGTTCTGCCAGTATCTGCAAGTTTGTTAATAGGTTGTGTGAGGGAAAGAATGAAGATTTGTTAAGGTCAGCTTTTAATACTCTGGAGAAGGGGAAACTTGTCAATGTAGATTTATGGAGGATGGCTGTTGCCATGGTATTCAAGGATGATAAACTCTCTATTTCATTTAACCTCGTTGATAGTTTGATAGATGTTATGAACTGACACCAGGACAATAATATTCTTTTCAGTTATTTTCTGATGAGGCACGTAATTGATTGAATTTCTTCTTGTGTGAGTGAACAGCAGTAAGAGATTTATCGCATGCATGATTGTGTGTTTTCCCACTCCTTGCATTCCTACATGCTCGCAAACACATAGGGTACAGACTGTGTACTTCTTTCTGGTTGCAAAGTTATTGGTCGGACTGGTCCATAAATTAAAAAGTGACATCAGGCTTTGCAAGATTTTGACTCGCAGTGAAAGTTACCGAATCTGGTTGATATGAAAATATGGATGTTTCCTTTGAGAATTGGGTTGTGCTATTTGATGAATGTGTCAGATCCCTTTCTGATTCCAAGAAAGTCTCCTTTTAAGAAGCCTTTGGATCTTTAAGCTTTCAGAATGTCATTGGAAATCTTTGTCCAGGTATTGTCCCATTCATTGCTGCACATGTAGATTCTTTATCTTTTGTGAAAGCTGCCTTTGAGTTAGATCTTTCTTGGGATTGCATTTTCAGTTAAATTCCTATTATGAACAATTATTATAGTGATCCTCTGAAAATGTACCCATTCATTTTGATTAAGATTTGCCCTGGTCATTTTTGCTTTCAGCATCATTTTTTCCTGGCTGTTGGGACGGGAAGGTAAAATATGCGAGGGTTCCCTGTCCTTGCAGTTATTGGAATCTTATGTGGGATGTATCAAGGAACTTCAGTAACTATCAGTGGACAACTTTTACAGTCTACAATTGACTAAGTATCTCTTCTTGGTTTATCTGTTCTTTGCGCAATCTAAGTTCTGTTTCCTGCAAACATGATGAGTTGTTGAATGACCTTCAACTATATTATTCACTCTCTTTCCTTTCATACCTGACTTGGTTTAGGTGCATCCAAAGATATGATTGACACATGGCTGTCCCTCAGTATTCCGGAATGATATAATCTGATATTTCTCTTACATCACATACTTGAGGTAGTCTACTTATAATTTAACCATCATTGTTTTTCATGTCTCTCTTTTCTGGTATTTGCAACTCTCTCCTTCGATGTGTGTTTCATATGGAGAGGTTTCTCTTACTTGACTGAAAGACTCCTTACACACATTTTCATTTATCTAAATTACAAAAAACTTTCTGATAATGTTGTAGCCCTTGGCTTTGCATAAGTCAATCGATCTGTGCACTTTTGAATTCATGTTCTACGCCAAAGCTTTCAGGAATCATGGGATTCCTCTATTTATTTATAAGCCATTTTTTCTTGAGTATTTTATAATTTTGGAAATCGGGTTCTGTTTGCAGAATGTCTTGCATTAAGCACGGAATAAAATAGGGTGCATTGTGCTGTATTCAATTAGAAGAGTTAGAAGGTTTACCGTACATGCTACGAAGTTAAATGAATTTCTATGGTAAGTTTATAGGTGCTATACATGTATGTATACGTATATACATATTTAAACACACAAACTTGATTCTTGATTTTGTATAACTCTGACTCAACTTTACAATATAAATGGATATATTCATTTATTTTTCTGCAAGGAACCGTATGATAAATAGATGTTGAAAGTTCAGTTCTCTGGAACTAAGCAGTCTTATCATTTCCTTCTGCAAGACGTTTGTGGGTTAAGCTATAATGTGCTGGATCTCCCTTCACGAGAATTTCAATGACGTCTGTTCACTGGCAGTGAAAATTATCATGTTTGGGAACCCATTAACTCTATTGTCAAGTGCAGAGAACTTGGAGCAGTCCAGGTCCATTTTGTAGCAGAAAAAATCTTTGTTTGAGTCCTTACGTGTTTGATTAGAACTATTTAACTTAGGAAAAGTACAATAGATTTCAATCCCAAGGATGGCTTGATGATAGTGAACTTTAAAATGAATCATCAGATAGACTGAACAACCTTTAAGTCCTATCTTCGTAAGCCATAAAACAGCATTCCTTCTTATGAATGCTATTTACTGTAGGACGCTGTATGTGACGGTAAAGAAACAGCATGATTGTCGCTGTTCTTGTTTAGAAGGCAATGCACTAATAAAAGTGAAGAGAAACAAACAAATACTTTTGGGTAGAGCTTCTTTTTGATGAAAATTCTATCCTTTCAATCATTTCTTCATATTTTTGACTGACAAGAAGACTAGCTAGGTAAGACAACTTGAAAGGAAATGGACAATAACTAGCTGTTCTACAGATAGGGAAGCATGCAGCCTGAGATTACAAGTTTTTAATGAATAATCTTCTTCGTCTTTCTTCTTTACCCTTTTTATTGTTCAACCTAGATCAACCTTACGAACCATTATGGCTTTCCCGTTGAGAATACAATAAATCCCATGATCAGTCCAATCAGCAGCCCACATCCATAACCTATTCTTGCAAACTTCCAATTGAATAAACTTGAAAGATCTTCTTTAGAGCAGTCATAGAAGCACTCATTGCTGCCTTCATCGACTCCATGTTTTCTAATTGGAATCAATCAAAGTTAATTGGAAGAAAATATCCATCCTGATAGACTCCTCAACAATGATTTTTTATCATGAAAATCCATTGAAGCACTCAAAACATCAGAACTATGCCAACGGTTGCTTGTGTCATTGGAATAAAATAATAAAACAAGACCCTATGGATTCAAATATAATGATCATCAATGCTCAAAACTTCAGTGCTTTCGGAAGGAGAAGGTGGGAGTTTTCAGTGCCTTTGTCATCCTTCCAGGACAGCTTTCATGTGGCCTCTCAAACAGTTAAACAAAAGGGTGAGTTTACACCCTCGGATGAAGATAATGGGTGTACAACACTCGTTTTTAGTTACCTCTAGATGCGTTGGCATTAGAACCATCGTTTTTATTATCAAAAAGTATATAGAATAGTTGTTTGATTTACAAGTTGTTTTATTTTTAACTGTCTGCATCGCAAATAAACCTAGTACTAGGCTATGTTTGTTATGTTTGTTTTGTGAAAAATAGTTTTTGAAAAATTATTTTATAAATTTTTCTATGTTTGTTTTTCCATTAGAAAAAGTGGTTAATGAAAAATATTTTTCGGTCAATGAAAAATATTTTTCAGTCAAAAAAAGATATAACTTAGTTTTTAAGAAAGTATTTTTCCTTTTGGCTGTGTTTGTTTTCTGAAAATTAGTTTATGAAAAATCACTTTCTAAACTTTCATGTGTTTATTTGCCATTAAAAAAGTTGATAAACAGAAAATACTTTTCAGTGAAAGGAAAATTTGGCTTGGTTTTTAGAGAAAGTGTTTTCTTAGAAAATTTGAGCGGAAAACACTTTTCGAAAGTTAAGAATTTAAAAATGTTATTATTTGCTAATTATATCAAATTTGATCCTCAAACTTTTGATTACTATATATATTTTGTTTTTAATATTTATTTTTTAATTTCATCTCTTAAAATTTGATTTTTATATTAACTTTGGTCCTTATTTTTATAATTGCTATTTGTTTTTTCCTTATCATTTTTTTATTAAAATTTTTTATCTATTAACTTTGGTCCCTATTTTTATAATTGCTATTTGTTTTTTTATTGAAATAATTTATGAAATGTTAATTATTATTATTTTAATTTCTTTATTTTTATTTTTTATTTATTTTATCTAAGATAATTTATGAAATTATATTTTTTTTTCAATTTCATTTCCATTCAACTTTTTAATTTGTAAGATTTGCTTCTCATTATTTTAATAAACTTGAAAAAAATAAAATATTAATAACTTATTTTTTAGTTCATTTTCCATAACATAATCAAACATTAAAAACTTTTTTTCAACTTATTTTTCATTACACTATTAAACATCAAAAAATACTTTTCCAGAATTTATTTTTCCTATAATTCACTTAAAATAAAAAACTATTTTCTAGCAAACAAATGAGTTTAAAATAAAATTTAAAAAATCGATAAGCTAGTGTTATGTGTGTGTGTTTTTGTGTGTGTGTGTGTTAATAAACAAAAATAAAATAAAATCATCAATAATAACTAAAAATAAAATTTAAAAAATCAAGAAATAAATATAGATCAATATATTTAATTTTGCAAGATGAAATATTTTTCCAATTGTATTTATTGAATTTGTTCATTAAAATTATTTTTTATTCAATTAAATAATAATATAAATAGAAATACACAATAAATTGATTGAGTAAAATAAAAGATAAAAAAATATTATGCAAATTTGCATTTATTATAATAATTATATAAGTTTTTTATTTTAAAAAATAAAATTCATCTATACAAAAAATAAAAAATAAAAAACAATTACTAATGAATTAAAATAATCTTCTAAAAATTAAATATACACAACCACATTAATGTTTTTTTAAGAAAAAGGGTTAAATATGCAAAATAAATAATAATAATAATAAGAAAGGATGTTAATTGAAAGATATATATAAAAGTTATTTAAAAAATGAGACATATTAAAAAAATATATCAATTAAAAAACAATATTAGAAAAAAAATAATAGCCTGAGTTTTGTATTTTAACTCGCTAAACCTATGATCTAGATAATAAATTCAATCAGGTTTAATAATTTATTTTTTTATATAAATAGCCGATGCTCATGTTCTTATGACCTAATACTCTTATGCTACTGTATTGAAAAGCCTAGGCGTGTAGGTGAGATTTAAGCCTAAGCTTAAGGGCTTGGACTTGGTTTTATTTATTTTTTAATTTTTTTAAAGATGTGAACGACCTTTAAGGTTGATGATGTGTTTTCTATATAAAAAAGAGGATCACAAACACCATTATGGTGACTCAAAAATTAAAACAATGATTATTTTACCTAAAAAATCCAATTGTTTAGTCATTCCAACCCAAAAACACATCATCAACACATCAAAAAAGAAAATATCGGGCCTTGAAAAGTCAACGAGAACAACTTGGATGGTTTACACGTTTAACATGCTAATGTGGGGGGAAAGGTTGTCGTGCTTTTAAGGCATGTACAATTTCTTTCAATGGCTTATCACCACCATCCATATATACATTTGAATTGCCACAATAAGACCATTCTAGTAGTGGGTTGCGTGTGTACGACAATTCAACAATAAGGCTCTGATGGTTTCTTGTTTCTTCTTCTTCTTCTTCTTCATTCCTTTCTCTTCTTGAATATTGTATTAGTCTAAAAAAGTTAAAAGGTGTCATTATTTTATTGTAGCATCAAATTTGGTCTTAATTCTTTTGGTCTTAATTTATTTTGTTTTTCAATTTTTTAAATTGATTTTGTTTTTCAATTTTTTCTCTCAATATTTTGTTCATTTAGTTTTTATATCAAATTTGATCATTATTCTCTTGATGCTATTTATTTTGCTTTCAATCCTTTTCAAATTGATTTTTTTTTAAATTTTATTCCTTAATATTTTATCGATTATGATTTTGACTTCATGATTTTTTTTGTGTTTTTCATCCATTGGGTAATCCAGGTCTATGGCCCAACTCATTGATTCAGAAGATTAGCCTAACTTGACTCTTTTTTAGGTCTTTTATAATTTTTATAATTTTATTTTTTAATATTTTATTTGTTCTATATTGGGCTTCATTGTTTTTTTACACTTTATTTTATAGGTTTATCATAATCTCATGTCTTAGATCATGAGTTTGACATGTTAATCCAAGTTAACTCAAGTTTTTTATGTTTTTTCTTTTTTAAATATATTTTTTTCTCTAATTTCACCATTCAATATTTGATGGGTTTAAGAATTAAGCTTCATTATTTTATTCAATTTGTTTCTACAACCTTATCATGTTCTCACAACCAGGTTGTGAATTTAGCTAATTGACTTAGATTGATCTTAATTACTTTTTTTGTTTTTTTAAATAATATTTTTTCAATTTCATTTCATTGGTTTACAAAAGCATATGTTAGTTCATCTATATAGATTGTCCGTGGCAAATCTTCATCTAGTTATAGTAGATGCCCACTAACTGCATAAAACCTTTAGTTTTTATAAAGCTAATTGCATTATTCTCTCTTGGTTAGAAAGAACTCATTCTTGAGTTCTATTCTTCCTTCAAATACAATGTCAAATGTTGCACGTTAAAGATATTAAAAGTCTTCAAATGGTTAGAAAGGTGAGATCTATAAGCATTATCATTAATCTTTTACAACACTTGGCAAGGGTTTATCTCTCTTTTCATCAACTTGTTATAATCTCCTAATAGAAACTTGTACGAGTGAGTACTACCTACATAAGATTACTTACCTCAAACACTATTATTTTTTAATGGGTATGAGTCAGGGCCATAAATTTTGTATTGTTTTATATGATTGTCTTCTTAACCTACTCATTAATACCTCACAAGTAATCTATGTATCATAAGCTTTGACACCCAGTCATCTAATATGAGGAACAATGTTAACTTTATCATGCTAGAAGGATTCTATCTGTAGAGTATCTTAGATGGACTCAATTAAAAGATCAAATTTTAAGACATGTTATAAGTGAAACTCTACTTATAAAAGGCGATATCCTACTATTTTGACTATTCTTCCACCAAACTTCAAATCAAGCATATAAGGTTACGGTTAATCACTTATATATGTTCATTTGTTTAAGGATTATAAGCATTGTTAAAACTCAACTAGGTTCCTAGCTTTCCCCATAATCTCTTCCAAAAGTTACTCATAACCTTCACATCTCTGTCTAAAATGATAGACCTAGGGATACCATGTAAGAAAATCATCTCATTAAAGTAAATATAGGCTATCTATGATGCAATTATATCATTCAACTTGCTATAAAATGAATTATTTTTTAGAACTTGTCCATAAAAAAAAAAAAAGAGATTCCATTACTTGTTAGGTATAAGGTAAGCCCAACACAAAATCTATACTAACATGCAACTATAAAGTATCATGAACTAGTAATTCAGTATATAGCCCTATTTTCGATAAGGAACTTTAAGACCTTTAATAAATAGTACATCTCTTTACAAAACTAAATACCTAACTTGACAACTTAAGCCAACAATAATTTGATAACACCAAGGCTATTGTTTTATCACATCTATAGTTTCTCACAGTGCAACATATAAATGACAATTTACAAGCATTAAATTATCTCAATTATATCTATTCATTAATTCTATATAAACTTACTCGAAAAAAAGGCACCTGAATATAAATTTCAAAAGTATCAAACCCCATCACCTAGGAATATATAGTACCAAGCAGGGTAACTCATCTACTGAGGATGTTAGCTACTTTGCTAAGATTGCTATATTGATGCATCAATAAAAAGGTAAGCTTTTATAGAAAAGACACCCATTTTGTATGCTAATGACTTAACCTATACTACCTATTTGTATACTTTAAAGCTTTATGATTTATGATTATAATAAACTCTTTCTATAAAAGGTAATTTTGTAATGCTTTAAAGCTTGAATAATAACATAAAACTCTAGATTATATGTGGAGTAGTTTTTATTTGAACTAGATAATATCTCACTAAAAAAGGCATTTAGCCGTCCATTTTGGATAAGAACTCTAAGGCCTATCCTATATGCATTAGGGTTGACTTCAAATAGTTGTTCAAAGTCAAAAAGTGCAAATATAAGAGCTTTAATCATCTTTTACTCTATTAACTAAAAATTATCTTTAGAATCATCTATCCACTACAAATTCTTCCCTTTAACCATTCTGTAATGAATGCAATTAAGGAGCTAAAATCTTGAATGAATCTTTTGTAGAATGATGCAAGTCCTTGAAAACTCTAGACTTTATAGATTTTTTTAGCATTGGCCATTCTACAATCACCGTGACTTTGAAAGATCAACCTGAAATCTATCCATTAATATAACAAAATCTAGAAAAGTAACATTACTAGTGAACAACTTACACTTTTTATAGTTGATAAATAACTGCTTATTCTGTAAAGTGCTAGAGCCAACTAGTAAATGCTCTAAATAAAACTTTGGAGTTAGATTGTAAATTAAGATGTCTTTAAAATAAACTATAATGAATCTATCTATGAATGATCTTAACACTTGATGCATGGACCTTATAAAAGTGTTGTAAGCATTGGACTTACCAAACTACATAATCATCAATTTATATAACCTATCATTTGTTTTAGTTTGATTCAAATATGATCATAACCACTTTTGAGATCAATATTGGCAAACACCTTAGAACCTACTTATTAATCTAGCATGTCATTTAGCCATACTATCACATACATATACTTTATCATTATTTGGTTAATGAATTGACTGTCAACACAAATCTATTAGAAATTAACATTTTCTAAACTAAAAAGGCTAAAACTACATACTAATGTTCTCTTAAATATACCTATTTTCAAGGAACTCCACCACCTACCTTTGTAACTCTTTAGCTTTTATAGGGATAAGCCTATGTATTGGTTTGTTGGGTAAACTAGAACTAGAACCATATTAATCTAGTGTTATATCTCTCTTAAAGGAGCTAATCCTTGTGGCAACTTTCTAACATCAAATATGTACTTTGTATTAGTAGCTATCGAGCATGACTCTTAATCCAACTATTGAATTAGGATGAAATTTTATAGGTAGCTTCTTGACATGTTATTTCACCTTGAGTTAAAAGTTTAGGATAACTGGAGACTGGGAAAGGTTTACAAAATTTAAACAGCCAAGTAAAATACAGAAAATTAACATGTGGACTCATTAAAAATATTATTTTAAGTTAGCTAAAAATAAATTCCCTATCTTCCTTTACAAGCTGCTGATATGTAGCTAAGAAAGAAAAGAAAAAGAAGAGGAGGCCGATAGCCTTTGCTTATTATTATTATTATTATTATTTTTAATCTTAAAGGATGCTTAAAGAAGATGAAGAGATAGAATCATAGGCATGAGAGACTAGTATGGAAGTTGAGAAATCTTAGGGGAAAAGAACAAAAAAGGAAGAGAGACAACTTAGCGATGACAAGAAAATAATCATAAGAATGAGAGGAAAAAGAATCAACTGATAAGAAAACCTCAAAATTGAACTCCAATTTATTAGGTAAGATGGTTCTTGCCATTTAATTTATGTTATTTGTAGTTTTTGATAAAGGATATGAAAATCCCTAAAATTTTAATTCTAGGATTTTCGAAGAGTGTTTAGAAAAATTAGGATTTTAAGGCAAATAAGTTAACAATGTAAGAGTATAAACTAGAGTATGAACAATGAGTTTGCCTCAAATTCAACAAATATCTGATTAGGAAGATTGTTTATGAAAATGGCATGAACTAAGATCAATGTATGCAAAGGTACATTATCTTTTAAATTTGATGTGAAATAGTGACATTTAATATTTTTTATGCAATGAAATATCCTAAGCATTATGAATTTATATGTCATATTGATATGATTGATCTCACTTTATAATAAATGTTTTAGCATAAGTTCAGCTAAGATATGTAGTTTAAATATGCCTTGTTAAATATGTTTTCTCTTTTTAAATATGCTAGATAGATCATGACCCATTGATTTGCTCTAATTAGATTTATTCTAATTAGATTTATTTTCTGTGTTTAGAATGATTAAAAAGTGTTCTAAGCTTTTGAATATGTTTATTAAAGTTTTTAGGATATTTTTAGATAAAAATAAGTTGAAATAGGTTTCTGTAATTCTATTAGTTAGACATTGGTATTTTAGTAACCTTTAATCATCACAAATTTTATGACATATTGCTTGTCAAGCTTGAAGACATGTTATTTAATTAAAATAAAAGGAATGATAAAGTATATGCGCGGGACTAGCCTTAGAGGCCTATTCATGTCAAGCCTTTTACTTATAGGCTAGGCAATTATGGTTGGCTTACTAAGCCTAGTAACAATTAACTTTTTTTTTAATCAATGTTTAGTTAATATCATTTTTATGATTTTTAAATTTTTTTAGTTTAATTTCCCAAAAATATTAATTAATTTTTTATATTGTTTTTTTAATTTCATAATGCTTTAAAGATATTATTTTAGTTTATTCTTTTTATTTTTTTAATCTCAAATTTTAGATAGATAAGTTGTATTTGCATATTTGATTTATAAGGAAGAAAATTATATGTAATTAGAGAGTTGAATTAAAATAAAATATAAATGAAAAAACATATAAAATGAAAAGGATAAATGAGATAAAACATTTCCATGTGCATCTATATTTTTCTTATTGCAAAAAATTATTAGCTTCTCATTTTAGTTTTTAATTATCATTAACAACTTTTATTCAATTTATATATTCTTATAATTTTAAATCCTATAATAAACATAGGCATCATTTTCTTATTCCTTAATAAAATAAATTTATGGTATTGAAAAATTGTTCCATGATGTCATTCCTTTCTTCTTCCTTTTTAATAAAACTCAACTTAAAATCCTATTTGTAATATAGCATGAGTGTATTGGCCGGTTAGTTCTACTATTTTTTTTCTTTATAAGTTTATGTTTTCCCCCCTAAAGAGCATAATTGCTTTTATAAAATATCCCTTTTAAGTAAGAAATTATCAGTATCACCTTCTCATTCAATAAAATTTTATAGTACACAAGGAATAACTAGTGTTATTCTATTAGTTATTTTTTTTAGATCCACTTTAAAGAAAAAGATAAATATATATATAAAAAAAATTAAATTCATAACTCATCAAAAATAATATGAATATCTCCATGTAAGTTTTCTCTGTGCCTTATGTCTATCTCTTCCTTCCGAGTGAGCTAGGAGAGCAAAGATGTCATTAGTTACTACTTAAATATAATTCTAAAATTATCAAAGAATTAAGATTTATCATCTTTCATATCATAAGTAATAAAAAACTTAAAAAAATATAGCATTTAGCTCTGTATATAATCACTTATATGAACCATGGATCATTCTTGATGCCAACACTCTAGTAGCATACTAATTTCTCGGCTTGTGTTATACTACAAGTTGAATAAAAAAAATTTTGAAAGTAAAAAAAAAATCATAGGTCGCAAGAAACTATTTGATATTATTATTAAACCCCATCTAATAGGTTAATCTAGAATTGTCACTTCTCCTTACTTAACCTAAGTTTAAATTATGTTGCTTGAAAGGTATCCCGACATGATTAAGTTGATTTAGTGGGATAAAAGCAACTCAGATCATTAATAAAAATTATGGTTTAGTTTTAAAAAAATTAAAATAAGATTTTTTTAATATTAAAATAATGATTGTGAAATTTATTTGTGTTGTGACTTAGTTAAATATATAATGATGAATTATTGGTTTAAACCTTGAAAATTGTAAGGAAAGAATTACGGGAGGAGGAGGGCTTTAGGGTCGATTATGTTACTGTGCAAACTGGAAAGGAATGAAAGACTTTAATGAGTAATTATTTTATTAAGTGTTTTTGTGTTCGTTGTGAGAAATTAATGCATGAACATGGTAAATTGAGTTGTGAATGAGATTTGACTTAAAATAACAAGTGACATTAGAATTGTATAATACATTGAAATGAGATATGTTATGGGTTGTGATCAAGTATTCTAGAATAAATAAAGATGAAGGTTAGATTTAAAATTGTCGAGGTATACTTAAAACAATAAATGAATGTATTTGGAAGAATTTGAAATATATTTGTGAATGCATAATAATAATAATAATAAATACATATATTCATGTATGTTTAGAAATCAATAAGTGCCTTGAAATATGGATGAGAATATAAATGCCAGGAAATTTGAATTTATATGACTGTGAAATATTATATGCAATTAAAATTAGTGGTGTAAATAATGATTGTTATTAATTGGCAGTTGCTGGGGCCAAAACTTACTGAATTGGGAATATAAATTTCGAAGTGTTAGGTAACATGAGTAAAGGTTAGGGATTGACCCTTCCGTGTTTTTTTTTTTAAAATTCTTATGTATGGTTTTATAAATGTTAGAATTATAATGGTAATCAAATTGTATAATGTATTATAAATAGTTAAATTTTAACATATAAAAAAAAATATTTATCATGCATTTAAATATCTTGATTTTCAGATTAAGATCATACTCTTCTATTTTTCTTTATATTTTTGAAAGCTTATGTTTTGCTTATATTAATATTTTTTATATATATATATATTTTACTTAGTGAACTTATGTTTTATTTATGTTCTTATCTTGCTTATTTATATTTCTCTATTTCATTATATGTAAATGTAAAAATATTATACTAATGATGTAAGAATAAATATATTATAAACTCAATATGAAATTTAATATTTGATACTAACATGTTTTGTATTTGTTATCATGTTCACTTTTAATACTTTGCTTGTTAAATGGTTAATTTAGATTTATATTGTATAACCATTGGTATACCAAATACTTGACATTTTTATAGCTCAATCATATGATATAATCGACACTTGTGCTATAAAACGAACTTGATTTGTTATTAATATAAGTTAGCATTATGAATACCTGACAACATTTAAAGTATTAGTATTATTTGAATAAGATAACTAATGTAATCGTGTTAACAATTTATAATTTGATTGAAACCTTCTTTGTGTGTGATTTTCAGTTGAGTAATATAAAGAGTTATATACTATACTTGTTTGAAATACTATTAGTGGACCATTTAACCTTGACAAATATTTTATCATTGTTTAATCATTACATTAATATCACATCTCAAAAATTTTCTTTAATTCATTTTCATTTATTGTTTATAATTTTATATAGTTCACTTCCTTGTGGTTCGATTCTAGTCATGTCGAGTTATTTATCACATCTTAAAAATTTTCTTTAATTCATTTTCATTTATTGTTTAATTCAACACTCTTGCATTTGAAATAAGACATCAATCTTTTAGTCGTGTCAAGTTTTTAGTGCTGTTTTTGAAGTGGTAAATTCTCGTATAAATTATAATAGTTATTTTATTTTCTCTTTTCATTTTTTTTATATTTAACTTTTATTTTATTTTATTTTTTTGTTTTTTATTTTCTTCTTCCTTTTATTCTCTTTCTATATGTGTATAACAGTTTGGTCACGTACATTAAGTGATAAACTTAGCTAAATATAATGAAGAGGAGAAACATAAATAAATAAGAGGAGGACATGAATATATAAATATAGTAAAAGAAATAAAAGACATAAACAAAAGATTAATAAAAGTAAAACTTAAACATTACAAAAATATAAAGAAAAAGAGCAAGAACATGATCTTGATATGAAAATCAAGATGCCTCAATACATAGCAAATGCTTTAAAGGCTTTTAATTTGAAACTATTGATTTACTAATTAATTATTGAATAAGTGACATCCTCTTCTTGTTTGAATAAAAGATCATTGTTAACATCAGAATTTAAACAGACAGTCTTTATAAAAGCTCTAGAAAATTATCTCATCTTTCCAACAAAATAAGAATGAGGTCATTTGAACTTTTAGAACTCGAAATATAGGTTGAACACTGAATAATATTTGGGTTATATGGCATATTTAAACTTCTCTTTTGATTCTAAGATTTGGACTCCTAAATGATATAATTGAGTTTTAAACTCCATGAATGTTTTAGGCCTTTGTCTTAACTTTCTAGCAATATAAACCAAATTAAAATCTAAGATCTACAGCTCTATATATGACCTAATGATTGAATAATATTCCAATTTGAATTAAATCAACATTTCTTTTCTAAACTTAACCCTTTTTTTTATCCTTTCATTTTTAATAGTTAAACAAATCCATTAATCATTTGAATTGTAAAACATGTCTATATTTTAAATGAGCATTTATCATAAATTAAATATATCTTATATTATCAGACTTGTTATTATAGAACATGCTTAAATTAGGAAATTTAATGATATTTTAAGTGTAATATGATAATATAAAATCTTAATAAAAATATACTTTTCAGTATTAATCAAGAATATCATATCTTCAGATAATCCTCATATAAACTTTAAATAACTCTGTATTTGTCTAACAAAATCCTTATAACTCTTCGAAATTTATAAATTTATTGTTTTTTTCTTCATGTATTCGTTTAGACAAACCCAATAGTAAAATGACTGTAAATGGTTGATAGCCATTGTCCAACCTATGACCAACTGTTTGTGGTAAATGGTCATTTTAAATACAGGCCTATCACATAAATAAAAGGATTGATTGATGAGTTTAAGAATTAAAATTGAAAGGACAAATAGATAGCCAAACTTAGAAAAGAGATGCTGATGCAATCCAAACTAGAACACTATTTGGTAATTATATCATATATGAAGTTGTAGATCTTGGATTTAGGTCTATTTTATATGTATGGAAAGGTAAGATATAGGCCTACAAATTTTATAGGAGACCAAGCCATTTTCAAGTCCAAATTATAGCAACAATAAAGAAGTTCAAATCTGTTTCGCAGCCCAAATACTGTTAAGTGTTTGGCTTATATTTGAAGTTTTAGAAGTCCAAATGACCTCTAATTTTCTTACCTGGAAAGCTGAGATAATTTTCTATAACTTTCATGTTTTCAAGTGGTTTCAATTTTGATTTTATCAATAACGTTTTGGGCAAACAAAAGAAGATAAAGATTATTATCAAGTTAAGAATTGACCACTCACTCATCAATTAGTCATCAAATCAATAGTTTTTAATTTTAGCCTATAAAAGAAGGTATTTGTCATTTATTTAGGCATCTTGGTTTCGAGATCAAAATCATGATTTTGCTTTCTCTCTTTATATTGCTCATGTTTTGCTTTCATTAATATCAAGTTTATACTTTCATTTCTTTTTCTTTACTTAGTTAACTTTTATCTCATTTATGTTTTTATTTTGTTTATTTTTCTTTCTTTCTTTCATTATGTTTAGTTAAGTTTATTATATGAAGGTGAAAATGTTACACTAATGGTGTAAGAATAAGTATAGTGTAAACTTAACATGAACCTTAATGTTTGATAATAACATGCTTTGTATTTGTTATCTTATTCACTCTTTAATACTTTGCTTGTTAAATGACCAATCTAGATTTATGTTGGATAACACTTGGTACAACAAATACTCGGCACTTTTATAGAACAAAATGGTATAACCGACACTTGTGCTACCAAAGAAACTTGATTTGTTGTTAACATAAGTTATAATAATAAATGCCTGCAACATTTACAAGTATTAACATTATTTAAATAAGATAACCAATATAATCATGTTAACAACTTATAATCTGATTGAAACCTTTTTTATGTATGATTTCCAATTAAATAATAAGAGTTTATACTATACTTGTTTGACATACTATTAACCTTGACATTTGTTGTTATTATTATTTAATTCTTACATTAATCTTCTATATTAAAGTTCTCATCAACTTCTTTATTATTATTATTATTGGTATTATTGTTATTGCTATTACTATTATTATTACATTATTGTTGTTGTTATTGATAATTTATGCAATTAATCTCCCTGTGATTCCATCCTGATTTTGTTGGACTATTTATTACTCCGACATTCTTACATTTGAAAAAAAACATTAATTTTTTGTTTTTTGATAGTGTCACTAGCTCAAACAATTATATATATATATATATTAATTAATTTATTTCTTATGTCACGATCACCGTATATACGTCTTATGAACATTAGGATGAGTAGCGCTTCATATTTATAACTACAGGAAACCAGGTGTCTTGTCTTCTGTTGAATCACAACAGGATACTGAAAAATATTGAATCTGAGCCTCATGAATACAAGATCCCTGGAGTTTTTACGATTGCCTGCACCAGCCTCCTGTTGATTCTTGCTCTTCACTTAACCAAAGCTCGCATTCTGATCATTCTAACAAGAAAGCTCACACGCGTGCTGCTTGAAAAGAGATTGCTTGCTTCGCCAGCGTAAAAGCACATAATCTTGAATAAACATAAGCTAAAAAACTGTAAGGCTGCATACATAGTGTTGAAAAGGAAATTAAATAGATACGAACATTAGATGTGGTCTGAAATAAAATTTATCTTTCAGTATTGATGGAGCTTGCAAGAATTAGTGAAGACGGATGCAAAACCAATTAAATTTCTATAATTAGTGTGTTTTTTATTAAAAAGAATTTACTTAAAGACAATATTTAATTGATAAGTAAATGAATAGAATAATATTTCAGCTGGGTGTTTATGGCACCCTACCAGACATGAAAAAGAAAATAAGCTATATGCAAAAAAATTAAAATAACATAATCCTTAAAATAAAAAAAATACCACTTCTAATAGACAATTAAAAACAGACATGTAATACAATTCATACAAAAACATCATTTAAGTTTACACAAGTGCATCATTTGTTTTTTCCAATTAAATAAGAACACATTGAAATGGAGTCATGGTTTATGCATTGACTAATTCATTTGAGGTCTTCCTATCCCTATTCCTATTCAGAATATGACCGTTCTGAGATATCGTTGATCAGAATAAACAATAATGAATCCATATTTGGTAAAACTCAGCTATCATTGAAAAATCCAGAAGCGGTATGGATATGTTGGATTATATTTGCAATCTGCAATTACAGATTCTTTTTCCTGCACGGACGAAAACATGTTAAATCAACCAAGATTTATGAAATTTTCAATGATAGATATAAATTTACAATCTTGATCACGTTTATAACACCAATTAAAATAAATTATAAAATTTAATTTTTAATTAATTTAATATTAAATAATAAAATTTAAAAAATAATTTAAAAAAATCAACAAAACAACCCGAATTAACTTATATTAACCTATTAAATTCATATTTCAAGTTTTGAGATAATTTCATAAAAAACAAATTAAAACAAATTATAAAATTTAATTCTTAATCAATCTAATTTTAAAAAATAAAATTGAATAAAAAAATAAAAATAACCTGAGTCAATTTGAATTAACCTATCAAATTCATAACATAAGACTAGAATAATCCCATAAAAAATAAATAAAAAAATAATCAAAGACAACTTATCAAAACTGTGATTTAGATTATGAGATTGAGATAACTTAATAGAAAATAAATTGAAATAAATTATAAAACACAATTCATAATCAACTTAGTATTGAAAAATAAAATTAAAAAAAAAATAATTTAAAAAAATTAAAAAATTAATCATAATCAACTCGAGCTAATCTGTTAAACTTACAATCAGTCCAATTTTGAAAGATGAGACTAAAAAAAGAACATAAAAACCGACAAAATCAATTTGTTAAACTCATGAATTGGGTTATGAAACCAAGATAACTATAAAAAAATGATATTATTTAATCTGAATTAACTTTTCAAATTCATAACTCTAATCATGAGATTGAGATAACAACAAATTGAAATAAATTATAAAGCTCAATTTCCAATCATTTTTTTTAGATCCAATATTAAATAATGAAATTTGTAAAAAATCTAGTTAAAAAAATGACAAAAAAATTAGTTAATTTAATATGGGTTAACCTATTAAACACTATTGTTGGATTATGAGATTAAAATAAACTCATAAATGATAAAACTTAATTCTCAATCAAACACAAATAATGAAATTAGAAAAAAAACTAATAAAAAAACTAGTTATTTATAACCTACTTAACTCGTAATTCAGGTCGTTAAACTAGAACGAACTAGTAAAGAGAAAATCCACTATTGGAGGACATAAGACTAAGATAACCTCTTATATATATATATATATATATATATATGAGAGT